>JAITYZ010003009.1:0-29461 GCA_027744595.1 Paronellides praefectus | reverse complement strand
TTTTTGGGGGGGGGGGGGGATTCAATTATCATCATCATCAGGCTTAAAAATGTCAGCAGTGTTCTTTGTTTTTAGGTCTCACAAACCGCGGTATAAATATATATAAATAGATTTCGACTATATAGCAACGTATTAAACAAAAATTTAAAAGATAAATCTATATTTAAAAGATGTACTAAAAGATATTAGTAAACATTTCACGGCGCGAAGAAGGTCTCTAATTTAAAGAACAAGGTTTCACAACACAGTCACAAACAGAGTCAAGCGAGCTTGCAAAATAGATCATCATCATAATTGTATGCAGTTCACACATAGTATCAGTCCAATAAAAATCATTAAAAAAAAAATTTACTATGTAATTTGTCAACCCACAAAAATCTTGGGAAACAAAAACACATCCATACTAAAAAGTAATTAATGTCATGTCCAGTACAAAAAAAAATCATAATTTCACTAAAAAAGTAGGAGGTTATGAATATATATAAATATTTATGTAAAGGTAATAAGTATGTTTCTAAATATAAAAAAAATTGATAGGATTAAGGGATTGGTGGAAGAGAAGGAAGATTTTTAATTTAAATGTAAGGTTAAAAATATTAGGAATATAACTAGTTGGTGGTCAGGTGACAGATAATTGATTTTTTTAGTGTACAACTACTTAAAGTTGACTAGATTGTAAAAAAAGAAACTACACACTATATAGAAAATTTTTATTTTTGGTTTGGTTTGTTGGATTTTGTCAAAGGGTGAAATACTTCTGAATATTACTTACAACGCACAAGTTGTCCAAGAACATGCATGGGTCTGCAAACAAAATTCAGATTCAGACAAGAGAAATAATTATGAGCAGACAGATAGAATAATAAAATATTTAAGAGCTTAAATCATTTCTCTAAAATATTATATTAGATAATAATATATTATGCTGTTTTCAATAAACAAATAAGTAAAAAATAAAGATATATAAATATATACATAAGTATCACTATCACAAGAGAAGACATATATAATATTTTGTCTATATAGGTGTATATATATAAATATATATATTTCTGAAAAAAATTGTAGTCATAGTAGCAATTCATCAAATTATGCAAATTAAGCACGAGGAGGATGGTGAAACAAGTAGAAGAAGAGAAGGGAGAAAAAAGTCAAAAACTCTTTTTAGTGGCGTGTGTGGCAGTTGTTGAGGTGCAAAGTGGGTAGTAGAAAAATAGAAGAATTTCCTGTGTTTGTGTAAATTTCTATTATTATTCTACAGAGCAGCATTTAAGAAACAGAATAACAATAATTATATATCTACGTTACGCTTTCGAATTACAAGCATATAGGTAAATCAATTAATTAATACTTTAATAAAAATAATTATTATATGAGAATCGCGGACATTTGGTTTGGTTTAAATGTAAGACATTATTACTTTGATGCAAACCGGCCTATAACGGGACATTTCAAACCATATGATTGATGAAGGTGCTACAACGTGTGTTAAGCTTAAAAATATTCTTTTTTTAAGTTGCGATAAGACTACAAATTTAACAAAAACATTATGTCAGAAGAGTCTGGCTTCCCTGATTTGTATGAGCAGTAGTAGCAGTAGCACGAAAACAAGTTGAATAAATAAATAAATTAAAACCAAATGTAATCTCGCGACAATGGTGATAATTTGGGTGATATGGAGATAAACTAAACACTTGGTTGACGCTTCCACTTATAACCATGCAGGACGGGAGAAGAATATACAGAGACAGTGACACGATTGCATGAAAAACTGAAAGAAAGAGTACTTTTCTAAAATAATAATAATTGGAAAGTGTAAACGGTGACAGACGAACACGCTATATATATATGAATGCACTAACAAATTCACTAAATATAAAAGCCTAAAAGTATATATAAAATAAATGCATAAATAAATAAATAATAAAAAAATAACTAGATTAATAATAAAAAAAAGTTGATGCATACTTGATCATGAGACATGCAATTAATTTTGTCCGTCACCTGGTTTTGTGTTAAAGTGTTTATGGTAAATTGTTTTTTTAAGAGATTGAATGCTGAAATAATATCCTGAGCGGAGAAGGCGGAAGTACTAGATGAGCTAAAGGATCATCAGCAGCGGCAACAGCAGTAGTAGCGGAGGAGGAAGCTGGATTTGAAGAAGGAGCGTCAGCAACAGGGCTTGTCGATAACCCATCACCATCATCAAGATAGGCAAGACTCGTAGTTATCGTCACAACGTCATCATCATCATCATCATCTCCACCAAGACCACCAGCCTCAACCCAATCATCATCATCGCTTTTTCCACCAAAATCATATCACAAATTTAAAAAAAATAAAAAAAAAGAAACAAAACGACAAATAAATATCAAATGCAACCAAAGAAAAATAATAAATAAAATTAAAAAAAAATACTAATAATAATTATTAATATTCTTATAAAAAATAAAATAAGCTTTTATTGTCAAAAACCAAACCATAATTTTATTCAATAATAATTTGTGCAGGGTAAGTAGTAAGATGGTATATATGGTTATTTGAAAAAATAAAATCTATCATTTAATATATTTTCATGCTATCAAATAAATTTTTTAAAACGCAGAATAAAAATCAAAATAATCAGGTACTTTCAAGTTGAAAGTTTCAACATGTTTTCATCTAATGTTTTGATTGAATGAAATGTGAATAGAAAATGTCTAAAAAAAATGTGGCGTCCCGCCCACCAAACAAGTAAACTTGATAAAAATCATAACATAAATCAACATGGTAAAACAATAATTAAACTTAAATTAATTAATTCTGCACCACAAAATAAACTATGCTCGTATTGTATGCAATGCTAGTTTTGAAATGAGGCTGCGTAATAATTGTGAAACGGGTATGAGGACATAGGGCAACAAATTAAAACAGTAGACAATAGCAAAAATACATTTTGATAACCGTTGCGTTGACAAGACCAAATTAAACGAGTAAACGCTAATGATAATTTAAACAAATTACACAGCAGCCATTTGTTCTGGCTTTTGACTAGATCGGACACGGACACTACAGCTAATTATTTATAAATTTTCCGAGACAAATACGTATGTATCCAAATTATATGGAGTGGGCAAACGTATTTGAGTAGCTACGTACGGGAATTGTTCACTGGATTTTTAAACAAAAAAAATATTACACAAAATATGAAAGCTATATACGTGTATATGTAAGGTACATTTAATATGTGGCTAGATGTGCATATTTAACTGTAAAGTGCATGCAAAAGATATGCACAATTCATTGTAAATTTTTTTAACTAAAAAACAAAAGGTATACGTACATCATGAGTTTGCACGAAAATAAAGGAATGATAATAATAATGGTGAAAATTACGATTATTATAGTTTTAAAAATTTTGTAATACGTTAGTATTATGTTTTCCATGACGTTAGGTACCTTAGGAAGCATGATGCAATTGAGACATGTTCATCAAGCTTAATCAACCTAAAAAATATATGAATTAAACAATGGGATATGATGATCATTTACGAAAAAGGAAATTATATTTATCATATCACTAAGAAACTAATACGGATATTATTACACATTTTAAGAAACAAACTGTAAAACGACGCAGGTTTCCTATCACCAAACATTTGTTTCTATAGCCAAGTAAATCATCATGCCATTAAAAGTATACATAGCGTTTCATGCAGAAACAAATACATCCTATTCTATAAAAAAATCTACATTTAAAAATATTTATAATATTTAGTTATACGGACGCTTGTACTACGTGTATAAAATAAATAAAAGTTTTGTACATACTCTTCATTTCATATTTATTTTTAGTAAAAAAAAATGATAATGTGAGACATTGTATTAGTGCGCGAGAATTGTAATAGGGAGTTATTAGATCTTATGGGCATGCGATTATTGCAGTGGCAAGAAAAATATTAGGATTAGCTATTTTACTATATATTTAAAATGTTGGTAGAGTGTCAGTTTATCATATTGCAATTTGAGAAATTAAAAAGGGTTCATTGACAGGTTCATTTTCTAATAGGAGTATATAGCTTGTGTAAAATTTTAATTTATCTGTTGGGATATAAAATATCATAAAAATATTAACATTGTATAATTAATTAGGTGAAATATATATTGTGATTGAAAGTGAGCTTGTAAACTTCTTCTCGTCGTTCTATTTTTTTGAGTGACTAAAAATTCTTATTATAAGAGTGATGTTGCTAAATTCAGTGTATGAGGTAGGATCGGGAGCAGGTGCCCACACACCGTCATTATATCAAAAATGAATGAGACATCGAAGAATCCGGAGTTTTAAACCTACTATTATGCCCATGACATGTCTCTTTATTCAGATAAGACTTGAACTTTAGGGATATAGTCTATCTTTTTTTTGTTTTATGAATTGATCCCTAGGTATTTTTGTACTGCGAATCCTATTTGATGAATCGGGGGTACTATCCCAGGCAGACATCCCCCATGCGTTTTCCTTTCTCAAGGTTAAGTATCATGTTTGGGACGGCGACGATGAAAGCAATAAGATCATGAACACGCTTCTAATAAAAATCTATTTTCATGTTGACCTTTGTGACAAATTCTAAGGGTCAATTTTTCTATTCCCTAGATGAAAGATTAAGTAGTAAGTAGTATGCCGAAGAATTAAATCAAAACCATCAAACCAAAAATTATCACTAAATCATCATGAAATATTTTTCACTACAGGCTCCCTAAGACTGTACCTGTGCTTCTCCTGACTGAGCAGAGAGCTAGGATCCTTGTTCAGCACTTCACATTGGCGGAATCTTTCATCTAAACTTAGGAACAGTGTACCATCGATTCTGAAAGTCAAACAACAACAATAATACAATTAACTAACTTTATAACAATGTTTTGGCTTCAATGACATCAGAGAATAACTGAACTGTTTCAAAACTTAATGCTGTCTTACCCCTTCTTGACAATGTCGGGAATTAATGTAGCCGTAGGAACAATGAATAGACCCACGTAGAATACTGGTGATGAAAATACCATGTAAGCAATGCCACAAATTTCTGCACCCAATGGAAGAAACCCGTAAACATAGCTGTACAAGGTGAGAAAAATGACCCACAAAAGTATGGAGCCCCATATGGATAAGTGGGTGAACAATGTCCAAGACTTTGTCTCCAGTCCGCTTTTGAAACTGACTACGATTACGACGTACTGCATTGTTAAAAAAGAAAACTTGTTGTTAGCATGGTGCAATATTATGTATTTTTTTTCAGATTAGTATTCCATTACTGATTTTTCTGCTTACAGTGTAAATAAAATTTCCCAAAACTAGGTAGCCTCCTTCCTTGCCATGCTCCCAGACAATGCCAAAGTTACAAATCCACATGGATAGCCAGAAAAGCACCATCGAGTGAAGAACAGAATTGGCAACCCATACGAAAAATAGTTTGAGACTGAATGCATCTTTATTTGGCTTGTAAAGAACAGGATAGCGAAGGCGTACTTCTTGGCTGCAATGTCGCTCAAATATGCCCATTGCAATAGGTTGAGCGCACGTGAAAAACTACAACATGACAAATAAACAAAAAAAAATCATAGCATCTAGTTGAATTATGGTTCATATAACTGTTGAGGTTATTTATGAGCACAGCTTACCATGACACGGAAAGAAGAACTAATGGCGTAGTCGGAAGCACAGGCTGCTTGAAGACCTTCAACCCCTGATATGCCCACACCCACGTGAGCTTTTTGAATCATGGCCACGTCATTTGCTCCATCCCCAATGGCTAACGTTACTGCTCCCGTTTGCTGCGTTACGTATTCCACAATCTGTGGACAGGGAAAGAAGAAAGATTAATAATTCAATCAAATTATATAACACGCATGATCATGATCTTAATGGACTATCCTGTCTTACTTCAGCTTTCTGGATGGGCGAAGCTCTGCAACATATAACAGCTCGACAGCTACAGCATAAATCTAAGAAATCTCGACGTAAATCACAGCTAATGGCGTATTTCAACGTTTTTCCATCAATAATTACGGCAGCATCGTTTTCCTTCGGAAGAGTTTGGCTATTGTCGCGAGAAAGAGCGTGAATGTAGCCCAAGATGCACTCCCTTGTCGCCTGAACAAACACATAAAAAATGTTAAATACAATGGTATTAAATTAAACTCCTACATAAAAATGTATGACGTCTCTTTAAAAAACTTCATTTCCAAGGACTATATGTAGCCATAAAAATACAAATAGAGATAAAAATAAGTTTACTCACATCCAAACTATCACGATTTATTATTAACAGTTCCATTGTTTGATTCAATAGACGACACGAATATCCAATGTTGATGGCAGTCTCTTGCTTGTCTCCGGTAAGAACCCAGACACTGATACCAGCCTTCAAAAAGGATGCAATCGTCTCCGGAACCTGAGGAAAACCCAGTAGTCCAACACATAATTTCCTCATTTCTTTATTCTACCACCGGCTAACATACATGCCTATATATACATACATACTGGCGCCTAAAAATTTACCTTCTCTTGCAATTTGTCTTCAATAGCGGTTGCTCCTAATAACCGCAAATCTTTCTCAATCAGGTTTGACGCCTCCTCAACATGTAGCTCTCGGTCTTGAATGGCCGTGGATGCTCTGTGATATGTTTGTCGCCATTCCTAAAGTATGCAACAAATATTAGTATCATCAATCATGTTGTCACTCACTTTTAGTATGCTACAATATTACGCTAGTAATTATATTGAATGTGTAACCTCATAAGTTTGTTGTGATATGTCTGCTACGGCACAGCAAAGTGTTCGTAGTCCCTGCGTGGCGAACTCTTCTAAATGCTCCTGTGTTTGTTTCCTAATGGCTTCTACTTCTTCTGATACATTGCCCATGAGTCTTTCGTAGATAACCGAGTCTGCCCCTTTGCAGTACAGCCGAATCTTTCCATCAGGAGCGCGTACAATGACAGACATTCTTTTTCTCGTTGAAGTGAACTCGAGAACGTTCAAAATTTCGTACTTTTCGGTCTCATTAAGTGCTTTGATCTCCACGTAGTTTGGCGTTCTCGTTTCAAATACATAACCTAGGTTTCTGGCACCATACACGAGAGCTCGCTCGTCGGGTGAAGCTGCATGATATATCACGTCTGGACCATTGGCGTAATCCGGAATCACAGTATGACAAACTGAAAGCAAAATCAGAAAATCTCGAATGTCCTCACTAGTAGGGTCATCGCTCATCAAATTATCAACCAAGTCGTTCCTCCCGTCAAACAAAGTCTCAGGTGGGTAAACCTTTCCTCCCACTGTGCATCCTTTGAACTCCATGATGTTTCTGGTTAGAGTGCCCGTCTTGTCCGAGAAGATGTAGCGAACCTGGCCTAACTCTTCATTTAAATTTGACGTTCGTGCCATTGCTGGTGTATTACTTTCTGCATGGTACATGTCGCTATCCCAATTGATGAACAGGGCTTGAATAAAACGAACCACTTCGAGAGTTACCGTAAGCGAAATCGGAATAAGGTTGTTGTACAATATCACAAAAGTGAGAATGTTATACAAAAAGTGTAGAGTCCTTTGTCCAAACCCTATCACAAGCAAACATTTATTGAAAACTTTAATCCTGTTTGTTGTAAAATTATTAACAATCAATAATAATAATGAATTTAATATTTTTCGGTCATACCAGCGGTTGCGTAATCTTGCACGGATGGGATGTAGGGTACGGAGCTGTTGGTTGCCAAAGTGACGGAAAAAACGGAGGAGAAAAACGCAACTAAAATCAAAAGTATAAACAACATAATGATTTGGGTGTTTGTGAGCTTGTCTACAGTGGATCTCTTAAGCGGGGCTGCAGTGGAGTTTTTCATCAGCTTTGTCTCATGTCCTGTGTATACTACTTGGCCAAAAACCCAGGTGGTATTTTGTAATTTAGCACCACGGAGAAGTATTTGATCAGGTCCTATCGCCAGGTCCCTATACAAACACAAAGATAAAACAAGGTTAATCAATCAGGAAATAAACAAGATTCATACCATCCTATACTATATCTGAAAAAAAGTAGTATATCGTACACATTACACATATGCACTTTGATTTAAACTTACTCTGCATTATTCAGCCTCAGTTTGCCAGCAAACTCGTACAAGTGTCGATTTGGAAGTTCACATTCAAGAAAACCGGTGAGGGTACTCAGAGTCATCGCTTCAAGTAGCCCAGCAGTCTCTGGGAGTCCTTGTCTCACTTTCAGGTTTGTTTCCCCATCCAAGTTAGATGTTTCAATGTAGCACAGCCCTTGGGGCTCACTGGAGGAGTACAACAAAAGATCGGCGGGAAAGAACGTTTCGTTCTTCACTTTCACAAAATCTCCAACACAGACATTACGCCACTTGACCCACGCCCATGAGCCATTTTTCACTACTTCTACCTCGCGATTATTAATCTCAGAATCAGCTTTATGTCGTTTCTAGAAAAAGTAAAGTAAACAAACATTATGAACCCTTTGTTAAACTTTCATTCAAATTTTAGGTTTGTTCGATTTTGTTTTCGTTTGAGTGTACTTACAATATCTTCTATGATTTCTTTAATTGCGGACACGGTTAATATAAATATAAGTGGCACCAATGTGGTGTACCTTCCAGTTGGGGACACATCAGGAATTTGCTGTGAAGTTCATAAAACATCCATATTATGTAATATAACAAGTCCCTCTTATAACAACCATTACAATAAAAATAAATATAAAGGTGTTGTGTAATGTTTGCTTACTTGAAGGAGAGCGATAGTTAAGAAGAATATATTAGAGTATCGACGGAATTGTTCAAATAGAAAAGAAGGCAAGAAAGACCATATCGAATATTTGGCAGTTGAGATCCGATTCCCAAAGAATTTTTCTCGCTGTGGAGCATTGAGGTTGATGATGCGAGTCCGGGAGTCACTGCTCCCTGGTGGAGGATTACTACTACTGACTGGCGCCACACCACCGCTGGAAGTTCCAGGCAGTGAGACGCCCGGGGGATCTGCAACACTCAAGTCATCTTCAGCTAATAGAAATCACAAAGAAATGAACAAATGTATTAGTATCTTATGACATCCAAATATGATTTTCTGTCTCCATTTCTGATTTATATACATCCTATAACTTGATTGATTCTTGATTCATAATGATTATACCACGGGAGCGACCCAGCAAACTTGAAAAGTAGTCCGAGCCCCTTCTCTGGAATCGATCCAGCAGATTCCGAAACTCCATCGCTATCCAAGCTAGCTTTAATCTGAAGAACCCACCAACACCGGCACCGCAACAACCAAATAATCAAACAAATACGGTATATATTTCTCCCCACACTTATCCACCAAGCAACGAGCTATGTATGTACGTACATATTATCTATCGTGAATGTGTGGTAATTAGTGACACGTGACAAAACAACTTTCCCTCCCCTCAAGTCAAGTGGTAGTGCGCGTTAGGATTTTGTCCAACATTCAAAAACTACTCAATCAAGTGTCAGTAGGTCAGATTAGCCGTCTTCTACTTTCTCTCTAACTTTCACCCTATCTACTATACTAATGTGCTTTCTACTGCTTTCTCTCTACTTCTACTTGGTTAGACCAATCGGCAGTGCTAATATATCCACCACGGCGACCACCACCACCACCATCACCTTGAGTACACCTTCCATGAAAAGAAGTCAGTGCCTCCTGAGTTCCTGGAGTCCATAGAAAATGTATCCGGATGCATGGATAATGATTTCACCCCAAACAACTAATCAAGTCAATAGTCAAGCAGTAACTTGTCTACACAACTCAACAAGACTCTTTTGGTTTACAAAATATTTCTTTACAAAAATCCCCGATGATGATGATGATGATTTGATTCTATTTCGTCTTAAATAAGAAGATATGTTCAAATTCAATTGAGGGAAACAAGGAGAAAACTAAATGGATCTAGTTCATCCTAACTATTACATTATCATGGGATCTCCCTACTGGTTTCCTCTTTTTGTTGATCAATGCTAGCTCATGCCAACCCACAGAGAAATAAGACAAGAGAGGAAAAGACGTACTCTATTTCCATTATTATTAGCACCACCACCACACCAATAACATTACACCATATAAAACACAACTTTTCTTCTCTTCTCCTCCTCCTCTTCCTCCTTGTTTTTCTTTTCGCTGTCCATATGTGCACAAAAATAAAATATTATTGGAGAAGCAGCAGCAGTAGTACAAGTAGTAGTGCTATTCCTCCTCCTGCTATTGTTGTCTTTTTTTCTCTGCTTCCTCGTCGTAGTATCCTTCTCCTCTTTCCATAAAACTATCACGTCACATCTCCCAGACACACATCCACAAACATAAAACCCATAAAAACAACGAGGCTACACCAATTGGAATGGTGAAGCAGAGGAGAAAAGACGGAGGAAGCAACTTCTTAATGCATATATTATGTGTGTGAGAGCTTGTGCGAACGAGTGTGCTCATGTAATGTAACGTACGAATGCACAACTTCTCGTGATAAACGCATCTTTTTTTCTTTCGGGTGCCAGACTTTACAGCCAGTCTCCTCCCGTCCGTCGCCTCCATGCAATCTCTTACTACTAGCTATTTACATATTATAATACTACCTCGTTGCTCAAAGCGCATAATATGAAACTCTCCTGTTCATCTTCCTGTCCCCAGAGAGTATAGAGGAACAATTGGAAACCAGAGTTTCTCATGAAGCAGATACCCGTATTTTATTCAACCAAGCTTTTAACTAGTCGTATTCCTTTCATATTTAATGTATCAATTGAATATAATAGAATCATTCATAATATGTAGCTCCATGTAGATCATTAATGAATCAAATTGTCACAATAATTGAAAATTGAATGAATATTGCATTAGGTATAAATATTTCCATTAAATCCATTCTTCGACAAGACGATTCCGATTTCATCACACTTCAATTAATTGTAAATCCCACAAAGATTAAAACGTGAAGAAAGCCAACGAGCATCAAATCATCCTACTTCGTGTCATATAAAACCTTTTATAACCGTTTCACATAGTATGTAGAGTCTACATTGTAGACCACTATTAGATATATATACCATATACATAATACATACCACAATTTATTAGAGTAAAAAAAATAAAGTTACATGCCATAAACTTACACACAACAGCCACAAAAACGCTGGCGTACACACACACACACACACAGCCAGATTATAGTTCATATATATCACTCACTCAAACAGCACGCAAGGTCCCCCAGAACCCAATATTACTACATGCATACGTCATGCAAGCCCTCTCATCCTCTTTTATAATATAAAAAAAGTCAATATTATCGATCCTTCTGTGAACAGCTATAACCATAACACATAACATAACTATTATAACTACTTCCTCTCTCTCTCTCTTCCTAGTGTACGACGTATACTGTACGTACGTACTCATCTAGGTATAAGGTATCATCATAGAAATACCCCGTGTACTCTATTTTTCCATCTTGCTTTCGCCCAACAACACGTTATGCATGTACGTAACATTGAACAAGTTAAACCACATGCTACACTACATACTACGGGAATACTGCCAACCAGCACAAAAAAAAATTCTTCACGTATAAAACTCACTTCCACTCTTTTCCCTCCGTACAGTCATTTCATTTCTCTGAGTGACGAACAACTTTCATCAACTCTTCCCTCTCTTTTACTACTACCACCAACACTACAACAAATCCAATCTTTATTTCCATCATCCTTTTCTGATTATCATCTTTATACACTCCTCTGCTCCTCATCCTGTCTATTATATAGAGAAAGTAAAAAAACTTTCCTTTTGGAAATTGGACAACAAGAGCAAGACAAAATATATATTTTTTTAAATGGAAAGGTATTTATAACCAACAAAAGGCGGTGTAGATGTGACTATGCCAAAATATACCTTTTCCTCTTTTTTTCTTACGAAATAAGTTTTTTTTTAAATATTTTTTTTAAACTTTCTTCTTTTCCTCATTAATTTACCAGCTTACTCCTTTAAAACATGTACGCACAAATATTATGAAGGCTAAACAAGTCAGTAAAAGTTTTTTCTCTCTCGTTTGCTTTTAGTATAGAAGCAGAGCACAAAAGATAATAAGGAATGGAGCGACAAAGAGAATGATGATGTTGATCACGATAATAATGAGAGTGTTGATAAACAAATTGTTCTTTTCTTTTCCATGCTTACAAAGAATCCCATCTCGATGGAAAGAAATGATGATGATGGTGGTAGCAGTGATAATGTAATGATAATGAGACTGAAGAAAAGCTATAGCTAACTTTCTTCCGCCGATCCGAGATTACATTAAAAGAAAGCGAGAAATTACATTAAGCGTAGTAACAAAAAAAACCACCATAATCTTTTAGCAATAGCCCTGGATTTTGTTTGAGCTTGAAGACTCAACATGGGGGAATTTGAGATATCCTTCAATTTACAAGTTTAAGGAAATAGGAAAAAAACATTAAATACATTTTTACATACATTTTTTTAAATAGACAAACCAGGATGACACAACAACTTTCAACTGTAAAATACACTTCGTTTGTACAGTTTAATACACATAATTATTTGAGTTGTGTAAAATGCATGCAAAATGTTGCATACTTAGATAATTTTTTAAAACCATTTTGAAAATTAGTCTATTTTTGATATTGAGTAGGTATCTCTGATATACATACATATCTAATTAAGTTTGACACTGCCGCTAGAGTGCACATAAAGCATTGCATAGTTCAGGGTTCTGAAATGTAGTTCTTGTGTTAACACATTAATGATTATAATACTTGACATCCGTCCATTGGTTTTAGAGAGAGACTTGACTGGATGACAGGAAGACAAGACAAGAGTGTCAGACAATATGATGCCACAAGCCATGCACCATCAAAACATCCAGACAAGAACATATCAATATTATTAATGTTTCTTCCGAATCGTATACATTCTTAATAGATAAGTAGGTGCAATCTAACCTTCCAATTAGCTCGACATGGTGCATCAATCATCCTTAAACAAATAACGTCAAGAAATAATTTTCTTTTCACTGCCCTCAAGTAAATAATCCCTTGCCTTATTTAATAATAATTATTCTAAACCAGAAAAGCCCGCGATTTCCTAATACAATATTTGTGATATGATGATCACCGACGCAAACGTACATCTTCAACCAGTTTGGTGTCAACGGGTTCAACGGTTTATGAGATAATGAGATCCCAATGAAATGCTATGATGTCATTGCGATGGTGAAGGTTCCAGGAAGAATTTCGTAGTTTCGTAGTATTTTGTATTATGTAAACAAAGTAGCAGACGAGTGGATCGGGGAATGTGTACAAAATCAATGAGCTAATTGGGAATCACGGACCCCATCTGCTGTTTTGTTAAATGTTATTATTTAGAAAGTAAGCAGTGCAGCTCAAAAAATAGATGGTGCTGATAGTACAGTCTTCCATGGCTTATATGAATATGGTCATATCATAATCCTCCGATTAAGTGGTTCCTAAAACTATACCCACCTGATTTAACTGGTTTATAATTAATTCATCACACCAAATCGTCGTCCATAAACGTTAGCCTAATAAAAAAAATAAGGTCGCATACGACAATAATGCTCATCATTATTCATGATACACCGAATACCGGCATTATTCAAACCGAGTAGACGTGATGATCCCATCCATTCACATAAAACATTTTCCTCATCCACCTTAACCTTCTACAGCATAATAATAATACAATAAAAAGAATCGTCATCAAACGCAATGAACTTTCTCCTTTTATTATTACATTTAAATATTCATGTATCCTCATTCCACTCTTTCCCTTTCTGCTGCCCTTTCCCATTATCACCGTTCCCTTTTTCATAATAACAAGCGTACATAAATACATGCCTACCTATATGCCTATATACATCCATATTATGCATGCTATTATTACCAGTCTCCAAATTCATCATCTTATTCACCCCATCTGCTCGAAAAAAGCAAGTTCCTCAATATCCACTGCACCCATTATCAACATCACCTTACAAAACACATGACCTTTTCTAAAGGGTAAAACAGCGCAGAAGAGACGAGCTACATTTTCCAAAGGTACCTCCATTCTCAATTTTCAACGTATAATCATCAAGAAGAAGTCTTACCTAACCTTTTTTTCGCTCTCTCCTCTGAATTAGTCTTTTTCTTCTTCTCATAGGACACATTATGCATCATCACATCATGTTCCACAAAGTGAATGAGTGATGACGATAAAATATTCCCTTTATAATTATAATCATCCTCTCCTCCTCTTTCATTCATTTTTTCTTCTTCAAATGACTTGACTTGTCTTCTCTCCTTCTCCTCCTGTTCTGTCCATCATCATCATTATCATCATAGCTAAAATGTCAAATGCCATCGGCAGCACTTTTATATAATATTATGGTATGCATATACACTATACACCACATCCAACATTACAACTTTTTTCTCCCAAAAATACCCAAACTTTTACTGTCAACATGTCTCTCTCTTTTGAGAATGCAGAAAAAAATGTATAAAATATTATGATATAGTTTACCTTCACTTGTTCACTCACTTTCGAAAGGGGCGTAGCGTTAAAAAAGGAGCAGCGGTGGTGGGGGTGATGTCAGAATAACAAGCTCTCCCACACTCACACAGGATGGCAACCTCACTCAATTTTTTTATGTAAAGCAAAGAGACCTTTCGCAAAACAGCAAATTATATCTGCTTAAAATATATTATCCTCAATTCTCATGTCACAGAAAATGTCACACAAATACCACCACCGACTTCACTGACATGCCTTGGCATGAAATGTTTGCGTATGTAATTTTGTAGCAAATAGCTTGTCCGTCTAAAAAATCACATTTGCTCAGCCCTACGTCTATGATGTAGGTACATATATTACGTTAACTGTCTGGGGTCTTTATTTAATTTAGTCAACTTTTGCTACGTTCAAATTCCACAAATGTAGATCAACTTTTGACAATTTTGTCAAAATATCATTACATCACCTTTTCCCTCTTATAAAAGTCGTTGGTAAGAAAAATCCACTCATCCATGCATCTAGGCCAGATTTAAGAAGGAAGTAATATAAGAGGATAAATCACTTTTGAACTTTTCCACCACCACTGCAAAATTGATTATGTAACTTTTAAGTTGATAAACGGAAATGAGAGATGGAGAGATAGTTAGAGGAAATCCGAGCAAAGCTTTGATTATTAGTTTCTAGCTGCTGTGTTGCAATAGAGCAAATGATAATGAAGTTGTGTGATCAAGCTATGGAGAAAAAAGCAAAAATCAATGGGGCCATCATGAAGAAATGAGAATCCTGCAGGGATTAAGAATATTCTATAATTTGGGCGACGACATGGGATATCATCTTCCTTGCTACTCATTTGCCGGAGTATATTCCTAATGATGTCTGCCTAAATTCTCGATTTTGATTTCTAATTAGCCTATCGTTATAGGTTCAGTGCAAGAAAATAAGGTTTGGGAAATTTACAGTATTGTGGAGAAGGCTCGTATATTACTACATTAAGCCTTTCATTTGCATTTGTAAAGATTTGGGATAAAACACAAAACACAAACCCTTGTAAGATGTAAAGAAATTTAGGCAGTAAAGTTAAAATACCTAATACGTAAGAGTAACATAACAAATTACTAATGAAATAAACTCTGGTAAAACCTGAAGGAAGGACCGCTGATTTACGTAATTTATTTTACATATTACGTAAATAATTTGACTGATTACGTAATTAATTTGACTGATTACGTAATTTATTTAACATATTACGTAATTCATTTAACACATTACGTAATTCATTTAACATATTACGTAATAATTACCACTGTCATATGGTCAAAAATGATCCCCTTGATGACTTCTATCGATTAGGCCATAGTCATTTTTTGACCTTTGACCCCGGATTTGACCTGTTTGGGGTCAGATTGTGGTCATGTCATATGTTGAAACGTAATCACCTTGATGACCTCCATCGATTAGGCCAAAGTCATTTTTTGACCTTTGACCCCGTATTTGACCTCTTTAAGGTCATATTTGGGTCATGTCATGTGTTGAACCGTAATCACCTTGTTTAGGCCAAAGTCATTTTTAACCCCGGATTTGACCCCTTTAAGGTCAACCTAGGGTCATGGTCATATGTCAAAAATGATCACCTTGATGACCTCTATCGATTAGGCCAAAGTCATTTTTAACCCCGGATTTGACCCCTTTAAGGTCAACCTAGGGTCATGGTCATATGTCAAAAATGATCACCTTGATGACCTCTATCGATTAGGCCATAGTCATTTTTTGATCTTTGACCCCTGATTTGACCTCTTTGGGGTCAGATTTGAGTCATGTCATATGTTGAAACGTGATCACCTTGATGAGAGGTATTGATTAGGCCAAAGTCAATTTTTTGTACTTGCTAGACAAGTAGGACTTATTATTGCCTTGGCTTATATGAGTCCCTCGTGGCTCATCTATTAGAGCACTCGACTCACAAGCTTGAGATCGTAAGTTCAATTCTTGGTGGTGGCTGTTGTTTTTTCAACAAAAACGCGAACGGATAAATAAATAAATCAATCCTACCGTTCTGTTCTTGTTTGTAAATATACGGCAGATTAACTGAGCAAATTTATAAAGAACCTCAAGCGGTCCTTAATAATAAACACGTAACGTTGACGTTAATGAGCTAATTACGTCATTTCAGTTTCAAAGTCACAAAATAAACTTCAAGCGCTTTCGATTGAGATGTCACTTGCTATATGCCAACATAGTTAACATACTGATCAATACGTTCGTTCAGGAATATGCAGCTGATTTTGGTAAGGTGTAAGGAAGAGGCACATTGGTGCTCGGCTAACGACCTCGACCGATATTTTGGGCAAAATCGACTACCAAAAACAATTAAAAAATTTGCAACCCTTTTCAAGTTATCGTGTTAACTGCCGGACGGCCGGACAGACAAACCCCGTCAAATGAAAGAGATTAGTAGCCTTAGCGTAATAAAACTGATAGACAAGAGGGAGGATCAGAGATGGAGTAAATGCTAATTAGCTGCTCCAGAAAAAAAGACGACAACTCTCATGAGAGAGAAGCTTGAACGAGTGGAATGACTGTTAAAATGCTACCAGAAAGTACAACACAGAAACATCACCATCCTGTGTTGCAAAACGTAGCAAAAACTTTTAGCAAGAAGAAAAAGTAGAAGACACCATATCATCATCATCATCTTGTTTCAGCCTCAACAGCTTTAGAAACACAAGCAAAGCATAGAGGGCTAATAAAATAGTTTAAATAAATAAACAAACGACGACAACGTCGCAAACTCACACAACCATCTTTCTTATTTCTACTTTCTCTGTCTTTCTCAAGGCTCATGAATATGAATGAATCCCAAAATTTGCATCACGAAGTGAAGCAGCACAAAAAAATGGTAACTTTCCATTTCCTCTCACTCTTTACCTTTCCTACTTTATTTATAATGCTTCGTGTCATTGCTTTTGAATATGTACTATACATAACGCCTAACGCCATTAGTGAAAAGTCAAACCATATACTTCTCTGCTGCTGCTCTTTCCTACATTCCTTTTTCAAGTTATTTTACAATCCCTTGCCTCCTGCCTGCTTTTCTACGTGTACCCCCGGCCAACTAAAAACCAACTTATTTGTGTCTGTTGATATGGGATTTGTACAAATAGTAAGAGCGAGTTGCACACAACAACGGCAGCGAACAAGCGACAACGACTAACCAAACTAGCAGCATCAACATGACCCATTATTATCCGATCTCCTACCAAAATAAGCTTGCTTTTTTTCCTCTAGATTTCTGCTAAAACATGATAATGATGACTCAAAGGGATAGCAAATTTTTAGCTATTCCTTTTTTATTAAGAGTAGCATTAAAAACTACACAAATGTCGTTGTCGAGTAATTAAAGCTTTCCTTTCCCATCACATTATTAGCTAACCTACACAAAACTTTTACACAGCACACACAGCGACGTACTGCACACTATATAATAATTAGCTCAACAAAAGGCAAATGATAATCCCACTTTCCTTTTCTCCCCACAATTCTCATGCGCAACTTCACAACAAACCATATAAATTCTCTACCTTGAAATATATTTTTTTATTATTACATTACCTACAATCTAACCTAACTAACAGCTTTAACAGCAACATAATACATGTAACCATCATTAATCTTTCATTAAAGTCACAAGACACATGCTCACCTGCATAGATACTTTGTACACCAATACAAATCCATTATATTCTACATCCTCCGAGTTATACATAGACACAGACACTTTGTATGACACTTATTTTTTTATACAAAAATAAAGCCCTTCTTTTTATAGTTACAGTGTCCAACCCATAAATATTACAACACAAACACTCATTCAGTATAATAGACAACAAAATTATAATAATAATGCTAATGATGCAGAGGACAGGCAGCATAGTTTATGTTGATGCAACAAGGTGATTACGCTAAGCAGTTCCAGTTCCCCCCAAAAAACCTATCTCATCTATCCAAAAGTGATAACCATCATCCATCTCCCGTTTCCTCTACCTTTTGCAATCTAGAATACTCGATAAAAATTCTCATGTACTACAATACACCAGCCTAGTTTTCCATGTCTTTCTTGAGTGTATCTATTCTTCTTTTTCCTACTACGCTCCAATAGATGCACCTTAAAGAGATAATCATTTATCTTCCCCTTTTCCTCCGCTCCACTACCTACTACCACCTATCTAAACACAAATACACACACGTGACAAATGATAAGACAGAAGAACAAGAAACAGGCAGACTTTTGGTAGAAAAGCAAGGAATAAGCAGTCTATCTTCGGTGTCGAGCATTCTTCCAATTTTCTTCAAGTCTAGTCAAATCACTAAACATTACCACTATCGTGATGTTATAAGAGTAATACATAAAAAACATTGCT
The DNA here is from genome assembly GCA_027744595.1 of Paronellides praefectus. Classification (NCBI taxonomy): domain Eukaryota; kingdom Metazoa; phylum Arthropoda; class Collembola; order Entomobryomorpha; family Paronellidae; genus Paronellides; species Paronellides praefectus. Next base: position 10,468 of record JAITYZ010003009.1, on the reverse strand, counting down.
TTGTACTACCAAGGGGCATAGAAATATAGAGATACCTATCTACCTTTATTATGAAAGGCTTTGTATTTTGTATTGTATTTCCCAAAATTAATATCATTATAACATGTAACTCTCATACGTTGTTGTTGTGTAGGCAGATATCAAGTAGGTATGTATGTATGCAATGTATTGCTTGTTCTTTAGTCTCAGAAATCCATTAAGATTGCAAGTCGCCCCAACTCACTCAGCTCAGCTCTACCACCAACGTCATCATCATACTTTCTCCATTTTTTACACTTTTTTTGCCCCTCCACCAGCAAAAAAAATGCTACAATTTTTGCAGTTCCCCGCTTTCCTTGACATGTATGAATGAAAAAGGCCTACTTTCGACATATGTACATAATATACTTAATGTACACAACTTTAGTGGATACGTATTATTTCAGATGAACTACAATCCGTTTTTATAGTAGTAACTCTTTTTCAACAATATATAACCAGTCGTCCCTTTATTATTCATACAGCCAGTGTAATTTTCCCTTGGCAATATGTTTATTTTGGAGAAGAGTGGTAATAATAGTAATAATAATAATAATGGCAAAAGAACAGGAGACAATCACCGCCACACCCACACACACACACACACACACACACAATGAACAACGTAAATGTTATATACAATGTCTATACCACATGCCTAAAATTTAAATATTTATATGTAGATTTTGAGTATCTGAATTTGGTAGCCCGTAGTAATCCAGTTCCCATTCTCATGCTTCCTCAATGAAATCACGTCAAGTCGACTCTGAAAAAAAAGAAAGAGTGGGAGGAGGAGAGAGCCATTTCGGATGCTTCCCTGCCAATAATAAATAAATCATGGAAAAGGATGGACGGATGGACAGACCAAGAGAAACCCCTCCATTTTCTACAAGCCATCCATCCATGTACATCTGGCCCCCTACAAGCCAACTTTTTTTTCTTGGCAAAATAGTATGGGCGATTAGTTTTATGTTCGTTACTTTTGGTTGCACAAATGAATGAATGGCAAAACCCATAAATAGCCGCACATATAATATGTAAATTCATCTTCCACTTCAATTCAATGAATATCTGTAATATAAACGCCTCTTAAGCTACGTATTCGCTGGATACAATGTGAACTAGCCTAAAATGATAATTTCTCATATTTTACCAAAATAAGAACTGCGATGTGATACGGCGTAAAAACTTTCATATCCACATTCTCATATGAATCTCTGTACTTAAGTAAAGCCATAGAACATATCCAAGAACAAAAGACATCGGTCGGTGCATCAACAAGAAATAAACTTTAGAACACAAAGAACAACTAAAGTCACAAGTCTACATTCATAGGACGATTGCATTAAAGTTTTTATACGAAACCTAACAATGATTAAGGAAAGGACCAGGACCACTGCTTTAACTGCTTTAACAATAATTCATATTTAGTGAGTCTGTCATATACTTTTTCTGGAATTAGGTTTATTATTAAGTAATTTAAACCTTAATGCAATGCAAGCTTTACCATTTGTATTTTACAAAGATATATAGTTTTGCTGGGTCACTCCACAGACGCTTACGTAGCTTAACTGAATGGCTTAAAACTAGCTTAAAACTAGAATTGTTCACGAAATAACAGAAATGAAACATCAAAACATCTATATATTTTTACTTACTCTCAAAGCTTGCCAGTCGTACACGGGGAACACCATCTGTGACATCGCTTACTCCAACCGGGTTTGGGGTGCTCCCTGGCATGTTATTCAACTGAATAATATCATTTTGGTTTTTCTTCTTATCACTCCCACCGTTCTTATGACTCATCTGACTTGTTGTTTGAAGGTAACAGTAGCCCACACAACGATGATGATACAACAATAACGGCGATTAAATATCGGAGATCTCACAACTATCAAATTTAGTAAATTAATACACTAATTTTTTTTGTAACTTTTCAGTCCAAATAGATACAAATAGAAGTTATATCACACATAATGATGATCAAAATTGGGAAGAAAACGCTTTCCCCTAGAAAATCACACGTTTTGTTACCAATATAAACTTGTTATTTTCGTAGCCTTGGTATTAAAAAAACATGATGAGTAGCCCCTCCCAACATTTATAGGAATAATTAATTTTTATCGATATAGTATTTAAAATTGTCAATACTTTGTAATCTTATCAAAAACTACTTCTGCATTTTTTTCTGTAAAAAATTGACTGGTTAAAAAGTAAAAACTAATGCTGCTGCACTCGTTGTTGTAGATTTGACCTTGTTGTTGTTGTTGCGGTTATAGTGATAGCAGCAGGGTTTGTTGGTGGTGATGGTGATATGTTGTGTGTTTGCGTTCCAATAGATTGTAGTAAATACCACTGAAATGCAAAAAAAAAATTAAAAATTAGCGCCATATTTCAAAGTTTGAACGAAAATTCTACACCTTTCATTGGATGATTATAAAAAAGGCAGTTCTTGTCAATCATCAAAGCTGTGCTGTTGTGTTATTTCTGATAATACTGCTGACGGCCAAAGTAACTTGCTCTGAATTTAATGAAATATCCGAAGGGTTGTGAAAGTATCAGAAAAGGAGTATTGGGAAAGGGATTAAAGGGGGATAAGTGGCAATTTCGCCTCGTCAACGAACTGGGGTGGCGGGAAAGATGCGAAGCAATTATCGTGATGTGGGTCAAATTTTAATACAAATGAATTTCGACGCACGACGTTGCCATGTTCGAATATACTGGAATACGTAGCATGTCGGCAATGCCGACTCGGCATTACTAGTATTGAATAGATGCGCTTTGATTGAATTTGTGGGAAATATTTTCAAAAATTCAAAAGTACAATAGTGCTCTGGTATACGTGACTTTATTGCTTTTGACTTGATGATACGACATGATAATACGATAGTGATAGATAACAGTAATATGGTATTGCCGGTATTTATAAAAAGGTTGAATCGAATGGTTAAAAAATACTTACAGTATTAGCTGTTTACTAATGACGGGTTGTTGTGGTTGGCTTAGCTCTTCTTGTTGAACCTATTAACAAACAAAACGGTTTACTGGTTATATAAAGCTAAAACTGGCGATGAATGATCAATGATCATGTGTTGATACTTAACTAATAGTATTACTTTTGTCATCTGACATGCGACACACTTCTGTACAATAATGTAAACGGAAACGTAATGTAAATACACAAACTTTAAAAAAATCTAATCTCCTGTTTTATATACGTAAACCAAAAACATGCAATACTTAACAGTTGATAATATTACTGATACTTTCATCCAATATTTAAATCAAAACACTTTAACAGATTATGTTAGACCTTAACAGACTTGAGCAGGTAAGTACACAGATTATAGGCTAAGTTGGGTTAGGTTAAGCTATAAGGAATAGCAACTAGAGTGAACTACAAATACGATTTGAAATATAAAACCACTTCAAAGTTAGGTTAATGATCAATAACACCCAAGGTAAATAAACAAGGGAATGAGCTGAAGTCCCAACGGTATAATATCTAGCAGAATTTGAAATAATGAATGAATGGATCGAAATGATGGATGGGATTCAAGTAGAAGTTTATTAGTCAAAGGGATTTTTTATGTAGATACTACCTGCATGCACCAGATACAATATGACAACTGCTACTGAGTATTTTTACCACAAAGTTTCCATATTGTGGTTTCCTGCTTTTACAGAATTTATAAGTGAAGTAATAATTGATGCATGTAATTAACTTGGCCAATGTAATTCCAACATTTATGTTTCTCTACAAAGTATCATTCGCTAGGTTTACTTTTTTCTCTCATCTCCGGTTTACACAAAAATTGATGCCATGTCTTATACGTACGCGAAACACCGAATGAGGTGATGTATGTAACATGAAATATAAAAATCAATTAACTTCTTACAACCAACCGGCTACATATTATTTAGAATAAGTATTTTCTTCGTCTGTCGTGTCGTTTACAACTAGTACATATAGTATACCATATGCGGTCAACTTTATGAGACAATAAATGACGAAACCATTTAAATTTTAAATTACTAGCTGAAAAAATCAACTAATAATCCTTAAATGACCTTCTATCTCTACGTCATTGTAAAACTCATTTCATTTCATGGAACTATGGAATTGAATTTTTTAATTTGCAAGGAAATGCACTTGTCAAAATCATAATGTACGTACATATGACGTAGACATATATGTTCCTAAATTATGATTTAATTTACTGTCAACTGTTTGTATGTATGATTCTTGTTTATTTATCATATATTCTCATTAGGTTTAATGTTCTTTCTGACCTAGACTCCACCACCATACACCTTAATGTCCTTTAAAAGAAACATGATTAAGCTGTAAGAAAAAGTCACATAAGCTGAAGCTGGAACTAGTGTGGTTCTTAATACACATATTAAGAATCAAGCATTGTTCTTTATTATTTCGTGTTCTTTAGCTGGACGTCTGCGTTTGTCTGGAAAGCGGTTCCTAAAATTTCGAATCGTTTTCGAGAAAACGGAATTCTAGCCGGCAGACAGACATCTTGAAATGAGAATGAGCCGCGCGCAATAATGAGAATATAATGAGTGAGTTGCTTATATGACGGGCAACATTACTCTCTCCAGATATTGAACATGAATCAACGAATTATACCTGTCTTTCAACCGTTCAACAGAACCGCGTAATAAAGCTTCGCAGAATACAAAACATATCAAAGTAGAAAATGAGATCGATTTTTTTTAAACAAAGTATTACTTAGAAACTAAAGTAAAATAAAATATATGTAGGCATGTGAAAACACCATGCTTGAAACAATAAATGTTAATAAACAAATAAAAGTTTTCGCAAATGCAAATAGGTGTTAACAATTCGCTCTTCATATTTTATCGAAGCTTGAATTTCACATTAAAATACAACAATTTCCAACATTCCATTTGAGTTTTGAATATCTTTGTGGAACTTGCATCCGGGAAGCTAACTCTGAACAGACTAGTCGGAAGAAAGCTTCTTATTGTAGAAGGAACATGAAATTCGTTAAGGACCTACTTCCAAGTACCTTAATTCTTTGCATCAACAAAAAACACAATTGGCATTCAAATATTATTTTATGTTGAGGCGCATGGCATTATTTTTTTATTGACCACAAGCACAGAGTTAAAAATCAGAGAATATATGGACTGAGAAATAACCGGTCATGGACAGGAAGACGATACACGCAATTAGAAAGTAGGCTATAATTCTGCTATGAACCCGCAACGAGAAAGAGTGTTGAATGCATGAGTTGTAATTGTAACAGTTATATTAACATCATTAAAACACACAAGCATTTAAACAACATTTTATGCAATTATTTTCACAAATTAAAAATTAAATAATTATAGACTTAAACAGACAAAGTTCGTAATAACATTATGTCGTGCATCTGTGTAAATCAGCAGGATCAAATGTGAATATAGGGAGGCATAAAGATCAGCAAAGCTGTAAGAAAGAACCGTCTAGACTGATCTTAATGAGACAGTTCTTATAAATATTTAATTAGAAATTGTCTACTTTTCTTATAAAGTACTATTAAAACTACATACGTAACTTCCCCGCCATCCGTTCAAAATTCGCGCGTTGTCTCTAGAGATAAAATTTTACGAGAAAGCAACAATTTAATTTTGCGTTACTCAATGAGACTATGAGACCTTTCGAATGAAGTATCGCAAGACAAATGTTAAAAAGAAGCTAAAATCAGTTATTTATCACTCTGCCCCATGGGGTTAACCGCGTGACCTGGTTTTCGAACCCGTTTGACCTAAAAGTGTTAATTCCCCAAAATAAAAACACAAAAAATTCCTTATAGTGTTCAAAATATCCTGGGTATGGCCGACAGACAACATGATATGCTTAAGAAAAACGTAGGCTGTTCTTCATAAGTCTGCTATATATTTCACATGAATCAAACATCAGCTACATAAAAAGGGGAAAAATACGCGTCTATAAGTAATAGAGAAACTTTTATATGCTTCACAGAGCACTTAACAAGACAAGTTTATTTTGAAACACCTTTTCAGCGTAACGTTACCGTTATCTGTGATGCAATACAGTACAACATTTAAATAAAACGTATTTAGTAGATATGCTTTTCTTGAGTTGTGGAAGGGAACGAAGAAGGGAAAGGAAACTTTTTTCCCCTGCTACTTTCCCTCCTCCCTATCCAATTTGTAATGCATCCATATATAATGGTTTTTAGGTTGGGTATCTTCCCATCCATCCTTCATTCATAACATGTTTCAAGTTTCACATGCGTTCACACCACCTCGCCACTCATGCATCATCATCACATATACCACCACCAACATGCGGTTATTATAAAAAAATACTTTCACAACTGCGCTCAAAATAGCTTTCATAGACCTAATGTTTTTACTAACCACCACGCCACGTTAGACTACAACTTTGAAAAGCGCACTAAACCATTACATTGCATTATGTGAAAAATATATCATATATCATTCAATTATCATCATGACAAGCATTAAATTATATTTTTCGCAAAAACTACAAAAACATTTACAATATAAATCATACATGTGCGATTAAATTCAAGCTAACAGCAAATGGAGAAAATTTTGATATTCAAAAACTTAAAGGTTATAGTCATTAACCAACCACTACTAAAACATTATATTTTTCTAAATTGTCCGCCCCCTGGCAAAGTATTATAGTCCGACCAGCCATTAAAAGAATATTTCCCAAGCGGTTATTATTGCGAATCCGATATTATGACTTTTCCCGCATCGCATCCAACTATCTAACAAACTCAACCAAAAGCAAAGCGATTATGGGAAATTTTGAATGTCACGTTGAATCAAAGGGGAAAGCCGAAGAGTCAATATTACATATTTGCAAAACAGTGGGACGCCGACCAAACTACTCAAACCCACAGCAGAAGAGCTTTGCTTTGCCGAGAGCAAAGTCAAGGCAGCAAAGCAAAAGGATAGAAATTGCCAGATAAAACCAACTAGCAAATGTGCTCCTTCTGCCTTGCCATCATCATCATGCCTTTCACGCTGTAATGTGAAGGTATGCAGGTAATAAATGGATTGCCCACGGCACTTTCCAACAAAAATCAACTTGCAATAGTCGTTTCTCCTTTCATGCAACTCACTTCCTGTACTTTATGGGAATACGATATTACGTCTGTTTGTCTGAGATCGAGTTTGCTTTGTTGAAATTACTTTGGAAACGTAAAACTTCAATCCAGCATTTCACCTTAGAGAATTGGGAGGATGAATGGAAATTGAACTCTGACCGGCGGGTATGTACGAGAGTACATATTGGTTCATTTCTACAATGACAAGGAATTAGGCAATATTATAGAATATGTGCTTTGCGCGTTGTAGTTGTGATGTGAATGAATTCTATGGAACATTAAGACGTAACTTGAGTTCAAAGTAATGCTCCAGCAAACATCACTTTTGTGTAGTTGCTTACCACCATTTCCTATTGATTGACATTTGATACGACTACATGTGTAGGAGTATCCTGCATTTTGTACCGGCTAGGCTATATCTGCTGCCAGTGGATAGCACGCACATCATATCAAAACCAACACAGACATTCAATCCAACCATTAAACAACCACCACTACTGCCAAATAAACCAAGTAATCAAGAAAAGGAAGAAACATAATACATAATGCTACCCAATAACACGACTACACTACATAAAAATGGGTAAGTTTAAGTACACTACTCGCTCGGGCCACATTTACTTCTAGCTTTTATGGTTTATTAAGTTTATTCTACATTATCTTCGTATATCGCAACTGTCATGTAATCCGTAATGGCAGCGCCACCGCTGCTCTGATTGCATGGAATAATGCCATAAAACACAAATACAACATCTTTGGTTTTCAATATAAATGATAAATGTGTGTAGGTATGTATGTGTACCACGGAGAGCAGATGAACAATCACTTATGTTCCCATTAGATCTCATTACTGCTAGTCATTAGCTTAGGATGATGATAAGTGCCTTGTGCTAATGGATACCTGCCTATAAGTCGGGTCGGGTATCATACCATTATTTAAGCATTCGCAGAAGAACGAAGGTCTTCGTTGGAGAATATGTTAATTTGCTTGGATTGTTTGTCGGTCGTCCGTCCGCCCATCGCGTCCCAACGTCACGCTGCAATTTCAGACGTTACAGTCGGGAAAGTGTCACAAAAGGGTACTTTGATTTGATGAACTCTACCATCATGTCACTTGAGGTGGAAGTACAGCTAATGCTTATGAATAAGTTACAACGTTTTTTGTAGTTAAATGTATTATTTTATTTTCTATAGCCTACTGCTTACTCATCACATCATCATGATAAATGTAAATTAGTAGGTAATTTACTTTTCAATTTTGCGTTTTATAGCATTAGCTCACTTGCTCAGAGCACTCACAATCTATGATGTAGTCGGTATTATTAGATTCCAAAACGGAAATGTAATTTCAGACACGTTTCATCTTTCTTTCAAGTGTTACGAGGTGCAATGGGAACTGGCTGAATTTATCTATAGACTAGAATAAATACATCAACATTATATTTAAAATTCATTGGAATTCTGTTTTTATAAGTACCAATATAGTTTACTTACACAAATCAGACTGTGTTTTAAGGGACAAAGCTGTTCATGACTACTACTGCCTACTACTCCCGAAAAGATAGAAATTAGAACAAACTAGACAGTTGTATGTATGAACTTGTAAAGCTCTAAATCAATAATGGTTTGCATGCTATTTCTTGCCACCTGAGGTGATGGTGATACCTGAGTAGTGGTGAGAGTAACCGATAGCATATCATATCATATTGATGTTGAGTATGTCACAATTCCCCCATGTACCAATTTTCAGCTCGTAACTTCTCCAATTTTCGTATTTCATCTCTCCCCACCTGTGTTCCACTATAAACCAATTTTCAGCATTTAACTCGGAACGGTGTCTATAGCGTGACATACGACCGGCTGAACAAACAAATCCTTGCAAAATGAATTCCACGAAGACCTTTGCTCTTACATCAACTCATCTCACAGTATTTATTCAGGAAAACGGATGATTTTTACCATCTTATCACCATTACCAACATAATTTGGATGCATAATTCATAACAATCAACTCCAGTAAAAATGTTCATATTAAAAAATTCAAGAAACTTTAAAACTTATATTTTTTTATATACTTTTAAGTATGTGCCATATACCTACATACATATACATAAAAAGTAGAGCTGTTTCTCTTAACATTCCATTTTCAAATCTACTACCAATTTTCCAGTCCATGTCAGTCTACAAGTTATTTTTTTCTCAAGGATAAATGACAAATTTATTGAACACTTTGTTAAACAATGCGCGGGGTAGTTTGATTGGCTGTTCAAATAAAAAACAAATATTAGTCAACTAATTTCAGGTCATGCTAATCGAAATTCAATCTTCAATGTTTAACATGCTATCAAGATTGGAACTTATGTGGTTCGTATCCATCCATTATTATTTATTTATTTATTTATTCAATTATTTTCAATTGCAATAAATTTTGATGGTCAATACCGTATTGACAATACGTCTACAGCTCATAAATTGCACACATGTGGACTACAATATGTAGAGATACATCAATTACTCATCCTGCTATTGATTCCTGATTACAACGGATTTTTCCAGTTTGATAATATTTAACTTCAAGACAGACTCATTTCCTAGACAGGTAAACATTTTATTTTTTTGGTTTATGGAAAATGCCACAATATGTTATCTCATGGGTTATCAATGCACAGTTTATTCCCATTAAACATCATCGACTTTTAGTTTTGATTTCGGATATCCCATGATAAATACTAACCATACCAATGCCTCACAATAAAATAGAGCAAATCCTCGGCACACTCTGTTGTCGTTATGTTCACATTAGATCGCTTCTAATAATAATGGCTGATAATATTTGCCATTTCAAATGTATAAAAAAATATTTGCTTATTATCCATCATTTTGCCTGCTGTGTGAGAGTAGCCGTGTGTATATGTCAATTATTTGCATGGAAGGAAGCAAAACTAATCCAAGGCCATGTAGGTTGGAGACCAAGTCATCCATTGTCATCCTCCTCCAGTAATAATAAATACTAATAATACTACTAATAATGAATTATAATAACAAAATGATATATGTATATGTGTGCGCATACAGTCAGCTCATAATAACTGCCTATCATGTTTTTCTTACTAAACTTCATAATATTAATGTATATTTTGCATATCTGTCGCTTTATGACTGACTCGTCTTCTTTTATAATCTTACCTTCATCAACATCACCACACGGTAGCAGTAGTGCTAAAAATAAACCCTATTAAACTGTCAGAAGAAGCACTTTTGTGACCAAAAAGACGTTTCGAATGATATGTTACACGATATACCTATGTCATGATTGAATCAAA
>JAITYZ010003008.1:0-11375 GCA_027744595.1 Paronellides praefectus | reverse complement strand
CAACTTGTTTTCATTGAAATGCAAAAACTCTGTGCTGCCCTTTTATACTATTTTTTTTAGTGAAAAGTAAAGTTTTCTCTTTCAAAGCAAGTTTTATAGTTTCTACTCCCGTCCCATTCATTTCTCCCTCGTTTTCTCATATGAAACAAAAGCGAAAGAAACGGATGCTTGTAAATTTGTAAATGATAATAAAGTATTATAATTTGGTTGGTCGGTGGTGGTGAATCCTATTTCATAGCCATATACCCAGATGTAAGGAAAATAATATGAACATGTTTTACAGTTTACAACAGCAGTACACACTGTCCAAGCACTGTGCACATTATTGTAAGCATGCAGATGTAGACAGAGACCAGAGAGGTAATAATATATATCTAAGCACAATTGCAGAGAAAACGTAACATTATTGGTCCGGTGTAGTGAACGTCCACCATAATAATAATCACGTAACTAATGTTATTAAATGAACATTAGTTAGAAAATTATCATGTTTTTCACTGCGAAAAGGGATTAGAAGGAGCCGAGGAAGCGAGAGAGAAAGAGGTGAGTTCGTGACCAGAAGCTTTTTTCAAAGATTGAAACGATGGAAAGCTATTGATGTTAGTGTGCAACTACTGCTACAATAATATACAGAGCTGTTGTGCTATTCTCCATAATATGTAGTAGGTATACAGTTCGCATTTCGCATGTGAACTCGACACAAACAAGACTCTCTACCACCGTAGTGGTTGTAGTAGTGCAGAAACTACATTCTTAAAACACATCATGTACTTTTGGGCATGGTAGTAAAAAAGGGGAACACAAGTTCCATACTTGCAGTGCAGTGTCTGGCTTGCTGATAGCACTTTTGCACGAGTTTTTTTCTCTCTCATTGAATGTCCAGGACATCAAGAACGGTATGTGTGCATGCCCCACAACCATAGACTATATTACTTTTTCCTTTTTTATTCAGCCTACTACCCCTTTCTCCAAACATGGTATATAGATTTATTTTCTAAACTGGAAGGAGTCGAAGGGGTAATAATAAAAAATGTATGGGAGGCAAGAGTTGCTCGTTTTACTCCTCTCTCAAGGCCCATCACAGTGCATAATAAGATCATCCTTATGAACATAAGTAGTATTGTATGGGTCAACGGAACTTATCCAATCCTCAATTACATGCTATCTGATAGAGGAGGTGGAAATGGAAATTCTAGTCTCCTTCAACTTCACTTGTACTAAAGTATTTCACGTTGACTGGATATAGTACCCTACATTCCTGCACACTTTGAACTACATTTGTATACTTGGGCACATCTCTCTTTCACAAAAGTTACAATAAAAGTGCAAAATTTACCAGTATTACTGCACCATACTAAATATATTTAACCTTATGAGAGTAAATATACCTATACATATATAATGCCAATGCCACACCTTCCTTGCGTGTAATAAAATATGTTGGATTGAAAAATGATGCTATTTGGAAAGAATATAATTTTTGAGATGAGTAAAAGTGCACTGACTGACACAATATAAAATGTAAATAGAAATAATATCTAACTTATGTGCATTTTTTGGTATATTAATAACAGGATTTGACAGGATGATGTAAAGATAAAAAAATGTTCAAATAAAGTGTAGTAACGTCCAAGAAAGAATGGACACCGGAACGAGGAGAACACGATCAACTATCACTTTTTCTGTGTCAGAAAACCGATGAAGTGAAGCTTCTTGTTTTTTACAGTTTCTCTGATACAGACCTAGGATTTATCTTGTGCCTCTATAGTTTGTTCTCTTGTACTCAATTCTTCTATGGGGGAAAATAAAATGTAAGGGGAAACGGACTTTTCAACTAATCTTTCTCCTCCACATTTCTTGCTTTTTGTGAAACTATAAGGTCAAAATGTGCTGCTCCTGTTACACATGTGTAGTTTGAGTGATAAAGTGTCATTTTTAGATACACATGGCACGAGGCAATCAAATCGTTCATACAAGCCTTCTCTTTTTCTCTATAAAACAGACATGTGTATTTACATTGCTATATTTAAAATAATGCATGCAGAGATCCATTATAAATATTAGATAGTCCATTCAAATTCCTCTAAGTATGTAGCTCATGTTTATTAAGGTTTAAATGAATACTCAAATCCAACTTTTTTGTGTGTTGTAACAAAAAAACGGATATTTTTTGTAATAATATCAAATACGTCATTAAATAGATTTTCATAATGGAGTCGATTCTTCAGTAAATTTAAATTTTCAATTATTTAAGAATCAATCAATGTTTTGTCTAGATATCGCACTCTGAAAAAAAGTTATCTAAGAAACAGAAACGTTGACAAAAGAAAGGATGATGGTATTAGTTTTCTTATCCGTTCCTTTGGACCCCTTTTATCTCATATTTGAAAGGGATGGTGAGCATAGACAGAGGGAATGAAAAAAAGACATGTCTGCTGCTATTTACATGCTAAGACTAAGTGATGAGATAGATAAGTTATCTTGTAGTAAAAAGATACATAAATATGTCAAAATATCTGTCTGTTGAATGTCTTTGGGATAAAAGTCAAACTGTGTAGACCTTCATCACGTCTGACATGCAAGCCATAAAATTGGAAGGTATAACGATACATGATGATAGGATCATGTTTTGAAAAGACCCATGGCCCATGCGTTGTTGTATGTGTTCCCTTTACCCTGACTTGCATTCTTTTTTATCTTCATATAAAATGCAGTTTTATATTCACTCCATCATCATAATAAATTCTCCAACCAGCTAAAAAATATAAATCATCACACAAAAGCACAGCAACTCATCGGTATGCATTGCTATTTACTTTGCTTAAACTGGAATGAGGTCAAAAATGAGAGTTGAACGGACCAACTTTCTCCGTTATTTTTTATTTGGGAAAGGTATGTCTGTTCATGTGATCATTCTATCATCACAAAAGTAAAAAGGTATTTACGGGTGCATACCGACAGCAAAAGTCACTTTTAGAGCCATATTTTTTGTGTTTTGAAAAATGGTTGGACATTCAGTCAACAAAAGTTGCCTTTTTTGTTCAGTAAACAAAAAAAGGGAAAAACAAGAATGAGCACATCTACAAAAAGTATACATTCCTACTTATATGCATTTTTTCTCTCTTTCCCTTTGATATTCTGGGAGTTGTCAACAAAATCGTTTGAAAAAATATATATACGTATTAAAGCACCAAACAAATAGGATGTTTGCTGCTGTATTCATACTACTGGAACAAACCGACTGTCTCTGAGGTACAGCGGGAGTTTGGGCTTCAGTAACTCAGCTTATCTAATGTGCCATTTCTCAAAATCATGTTATAAAAAAGACATCATCATCCTTTGCAAAAAAGAGAGACAGAGACAGAGACAGAGAGAGGCAGTTCGTCAAAGATTAAAATGATGAAGGGAAATGTTCCACAAAACGATAATGCAGTACACTACAAAATGAAGATGATGTGGATTGTGGATGATGATGATGATGATGACGATGAAAGCCGTACGTGTAATATGAAGCCCTATACTCTCTTGTCCATTATACAAGACTACATATAGTAAAGATACTTACTTATTAGACGTATAAAAGTAAACGAGTTTTGTATTACATAAAAAAGTGGTAGAGCTAAAATGTAAAAAAGAGTTACTTGCTAAATGTTTCATAAAGGGAAAAAGAGGGAAAGAGAGAAAAGTATAAAGATAAGCTGTCATTATTTTTGCTTTCGCTCAGCCAGTACATCATATTAGCCCACATGTTCATAGCCGAAGTCCTCCTCACTACACTCCTTCTATACATGCATGCCTTGTTTTGCTAATGTTATATACAACATTACAGAGTTATCGTGTTATTATTACAAAGCCAACTTGAGAGCTGAGCTGAGAAAAATTGAACAAAGTCAAGACTAATACACGAGATACTTGTTAGAGTAGGAGTAGTGGTACTGCGTACTATACTACTTTACCGAGTTAGTTTTCATCATCATTTAATCATTACATTATACTATCTTCCGCCGGAATCATAATAAACCTTGGGAGAGTGAATAACTTGCTGCTGACTGAGTGCGGACGAACAAAAAAGGACTTGCATTATTATTATTGTTATTATTTTATTATCATGAATGTTGTATTTTGTGGTGAATTCCCATTCTCAGAGGATTAAAATGTAATAATATGCCATTGCAATAATCATTGTTGGTAGAATAATATTCTCGCATGAATGCAACTCACATACACTTTTTTGCATGTCCACATCCAGCCAGGGCTTGATTTATTTTTTTGCTCCTATATATTCATTCCCCTTTCTATTTTTTTCAATACTTCCTTTCCCACAATCATAATAAAAAATGTTCTTATTTTCCATTAGGTATGTATGTAGGTATTTATTTTCGACTACTAAAAAAGTACATTGAAAGTGAACTCGTCAGCGGGAAAGATAGAGAGAGAGAGAGACAGCCTCTATCTCTTTTTTCCACTGGTAGCAAGTCTATTTCTATTTGAATGAATACTCTAAGCAAAATGCAATGCCCGGAAATCTAGATATATTTCAGTAGTCGAGTACAATGGACAATGGTAAAAAAAAAGATAATGGTGGATGGGCACATTGTTTTGTTAATGTCTATGCCTACTACTTTGAAAGCACAATGTAAGATTGGATGACATATATCCACAACACATACATGGGTATATAGTAATACATACAACATGCCTACCAACATAACATGGGTACATATGTATACCTACCACTTTTCTCCAATTTGCTCGTTAATAATCCACTAATTTCTAGTTCATGTGCTCAAGCTTGTTTAGCAACGTCTTAGAAAATCGTATAACATACCATGCACCCTACAGAACAACAATTGAAAGCTATTAGGGTCAGCGAGAAGAATACAGTTTTCTAACATAATTTCACATAGTTTTTTCTCTTTAAATTGCACATATTCTGTGTATAAATGAATGATGAAAATGGCTAGTTGCAATAGTTACATGTGTAGTAAGTCTATATTTCGATTAGTTGATATGTTGCGTACGTTTTGATGTAGAGAAATTTTTTGAAAGTACACATTTTGCTGACAAGGCAAGCATGTGTAGCTAAAAAATAAAGCTTTCAAAAATAATGGAGCCACTGATACATCAAAGATAGAATCTTCTTTTGTTACAGGAGCCTCATCATCATCATCAAATACACGACTCACACTCCTTTTCCCTTCACTCTTGTAAGCGATGGGAAGGGACGAGGTGAAGAAAATAAAGAGAAAAGATAATATGATATTTCGCTGAAGGAAAGTAAGGCATGCTACTACTACCACGTTGCTACTTTCATTTACAATCCTCTAGCTATATATTGTTCATTATGTAAGTATACAAAAAAACTTTTTACGGGGTTTTCCCAATTTTTTTCCTCGCTAAAAGACCAGGTTTTTCTCAGGAAAAGGGAACTGAAATTTGTAGACGTCAGAGGTTCTTTCAGAGTCCCTACATTAAATTACTATGATATGTACCTACAACCGATCGACAGAAATGCCGAGCGAGTGAATTTTGCGAGTTGTCTGAAGGGGAAAAAAGTATCAGAGTCCCTACATTAAATTACTATGATATGTACCTACAACCGATCGACAGAAATGCCGAGCGAGTGAATTTTGCGAGTTGTCTGAAGGGGAAAAAGTAAAAATGTTTTGTCGACGGATAGTAGTAGTTGCCGTGTTTTTAGAAGTTGGAATGCCTAAAGTGGAAGATACTGGCAAGATGATAATAATAATATGCTCTTGTAATGATTCTACCTTTCATTTCCAACCTTTTTCTGGTGAAGTGGACTGCTCAATTATATCTAATGTCTTTGCATGCAATCATGACTTTCTCATATTTTATTGGCTTCACAAAATTCTGTCATGCTCAAAATCAATTATTATTAACTTGTCCATCTTTGATGGGGGTGAGGGGAGACGCACAACTATACTTTTAAAAAATCTAATGATTTTGGCTATTATATAATTCTGTTTATGCAATACTACTGATGTGATCATTGCAAATTTTGTTTTTGTAGAAGCGAACTGTAAAAAAGCAAATTTAATTGAAAGAGTTCGACTAAAATGTAAACAATTTTAACAAAATCAATAATCTATTATATTTATCCGTTTCCTCAAGGTATAAATAGCCATTATGAAATCCCATGATTTTTTTAAATGAACAACTCGGATTCAAGTAGGCAAATCAAATACATGAAAAGGGTTAAAATAGTAAGAAACCCCATGATATCCAAGTTCAAGAAATTGTAGCTTAATTTTTTCTCTCTCTCTCTCTGATGTGCTAAACTTCTGAGTCGATGGTATCAAGTGTTAGTAAGGATTGCGGTCATTATTATGTTATAAATAAGAAATACAAAATTGAAACCAGAACGTAGTTATGTAGATTGGAATTTGAAGAAATTTGGTTAAAGTAAATTTGTAAGTAGGAGAGAGCTTTAATACATGACAGACTGACACAAGAATCTTATAATGAACTGCATTTCACATGCAGTCCTTTATAAAGTTGAAAAGATAAAATTGAATATTTTTTTCACTTCAACGACATATTTGCAACTTATCATCGTTTCTCCTCCTTTACACAAGTTTGAGTGAAAGCAAATAAAAAACTTTTCTTTTTTTTTGCTTCTCATAAAAGAATTTCCGTTCGGTCGATTTAAACGAATTCAGTAGAGTATTGTTTGTGGCACGCACAATAGAATCTGAGGGAAAAGTAGTATTGTGTGTTGCTTCCTGAGCAGAGTACATGATAGTTCTCCTTTGGAAAGCATCCGCTCGGGTCAGTCATATACAAAAAAAGAAGGAGTAAACATCGCATACTGCTGCCTCAAATTGGAAAAGTTTGTAGGCGCCAGGCGGATGGAAAACATTACGGCTTATTTTACCTCCTTCCCACATCCATAATATACACAGAAAGAGATACCTTATCATATATTGCATCAATACCATCTTTTAAACTTTAGCCCTTTTCTCTCTTCACACAGACACCACACCACCACCAGACATATAGACATGCTAAGGTTTCCCCTTTAGCTCGTAAATTAAGACAAAAGAAATCAGTGGAATTTTAGTTACTGTTCGAGCTTCTGCTGCTTAGCTGCTGGTGGGGATGCACTAAAGTTGAAAATTGCTCTGGGATAAGGCTAACTGGAAAGGAAGGGATGTTGGGTTTGCTCAAAAAAGAAGATATTCATAAAGGAGACGTATATACACACATAACTTCAGTGATAAAAGTGAAGGAAAAATTTCCATTGATTTAGAAACGTTTAAATAAAGAGAGACGTTCATACCATCTAAACAGACATATTATTATACGTTTCCCCGCCATATACATACATGCTACCTATGGCAAGAAAATGTTGGCAAGTGGAATAACAATAATTTTTTTATACAAAAGTATAATAATGCATATATAAATTATATGTATACAGCTTATTTATGTCTTTTTTGTTGGATGGAGAGATGAAAGTAAGTGAAAACGATAAAATCCTTTTAAAAGGAAAAAAAAGCCTGAAACCCTGAAATGCGTCGTAGAAAGAAAGTATTGTATGTATGAATGCTGCAAAAAAATACCTACTTTCATAATAGATAGTTGTGCATTATTGCGTTTGACAAAATCATGTAATGATGGTAAAAAAACTGTCAGTTGAGCAGTGGTAATATTCTGATCCTCCTCCCATTTCACAGCCTCATCATCACGACTTGGAATTTATAAGTGTGCCATATCTTGTCGCATCGTGAGTCACACACACACACCATTCATGTGTGTATTATTGTGCACCTCGTACAATGCAAGCATGGTTGCTAAAGTACTTGTGTGTAATATTCATATAGTAAGCAAACCGCATCTTTATCTACCTAAAGTTTCTTTTGTTGACGAGATGTAATATCTTCTCTTTTTTGCTCTACACACAATGGAAAATCACACTCGATCTGTTCGCTTTTCTACTTATTCCTCGCCATTACTTATAAGATCGTTCAAAAGGATGCACTGTGCACAGAGACAGATAAAAATATGTTTCCAAGTTGTGTGGCAGTGATTGTCTACCTCTTTCCACGATAAACATCACCGCATCTCAACAATTTGATATATATTATTATGCATTCATTGAAATAGTAGGTTGAAAGTGAATCCACTGACGATAAAAAACCTGACTATAAATAATTACGACAGGAAGAAATGAATTCACGGCATGACGTGCTGTTCAAATGACGTCATGCACTTCAGGTACATTTCTGTATACCTACAAAAAAAACTTAATATACGGCTACTTTGTGAAATATGGATTCAACGCAAATTGTAGGCCATATTATTTGACACTACACAAAAGAAGCAAATCAAATTAAATCAAAACGGTTCTTAATTAGGAACTATGAACCTTTTTATCATGGTTCCTGCTGCTAATTTCTCTGACAAAGATTTTTTTAAAGGAAATTATACCATGCCATGTGGTTCAACTTACTCTGAAAGAGATTTGTGTGACTCTCCCATAAATTACTCTTGTTACGCAAATCTTATCACAAAAATTAGTTTTCTAATTTTTTTTTAATTTCTTAACAAGATTGGGTAACTGTTTGAGAATTCTATACACTTTTAAGGCATATTTATAACAATGTTTTAAAGTGGCACCATGAAGATGGATGCCACTATGTTATGTTTTTGCAATGACGTGGAAGAATTTTTCATAAGAACAAAACACATTTAATATAATCATATTATAATTTTAGTCTGGCAATAGCAATTTATAGTGTTCCTTCAAGCGGAAAAGAGAATACCAATACAATGAACAAGTAAAAAAGGAGAAAATAATACAATGGAATGCCTTTGTTATGAGAATACAGATTAGAAACATTAACTCTTCAAAAACAAATTACATTTGAATAAACTCATAGTTTTGCAAACTTTTTCAAACTTTCATCACATCACATTTTCGGAGGGAATATCAATTAGGTATACTCTGCAGGATACTTCATTTGTTGTTTCCTTTCATGGAATGAATTTTAAAATACATGTTATCTCCCGGTACAACTTTATTCAACGAGGACGTCATCGCAAAATTATGTCCGCGTAAAACAACAACTCAAAAAGATTATAAAAAAGGACAGGACTAGACGCAGTTTTCTACAAAAATGCTTGTTAATACATTTGTCATTTTCAACACAGCGAATACACATCAGAATGTTGATACGCAAAGTGTTTCAACCCAATTTTGCCAAGTTCACATGATGTCTTTTCAATCAAGTCATATCTATTATTTACCGCGAGCCAAATCGAGTCAAATCATAGTAAGGTACTTCGTGATTTCGTATTGTCTGTCCAGCCATATGCGGGTAAAAAGTAGATTATTAGTACTGATCCTAGTCCTGGGGATAGAGATACGGTGGGAGAGTAGTTCGGCAAGAAACATTTTACGCTTGCTGTCTGGCACTTTGTCATTTATGAAAGTTTTTTGATAGTATATCAGTCAGTGTCATAACGTACGCTACTTGTATACTCCGATTGTACCGATGTTTTTTATTATTACCCTGTATACTTTTTTTGCACTTTACCTATTTGTTTAGTTGTTGTACTATGTACAGCACTTGTATCTGGACACATGAATGGATTTTGAAAAGCATTACATTACACATGACAGACAGAATGAAGCAAAGTGCCAAAAATATATCTCCCAAGACTGATGAGTCCCGATAGACACAAAGTATGAAACATTTACCATTTCTCTCGCATGTGTAATAACAAATCGTCACGTTTTGGAAGGAGGGGTGGTGCACAAAGTGAAAATGGAAACGGAGGTAATGGCAAATCGGCGGGTGAAATGGAGTGGACTTAAGGGTGTTCGTGAAATGTAATCTAGCGATGCAAGCACACTTTTCAAGCTTATATAATATTATGTGTAGTCAA
Organism: Paronellides praefectus; assembly: GCA_027744595.1. NCBI lineage: Eukaryota > Metazoa > Arthropoda > Collembola > Entomobryomorpha > Paronellidae > Paronellides > Paronellides praefectus. The sequence continues at coordinate 1,460 of JAITYZ010003008.1, read as the reverse complement.
CTAGAAAGAACTGAAGAAATGTGAATCTTTTTTCTTGCTCCTCTCTCTCTCAGGAAGCGGCTTATGCACGTACAACTCTTTTCAACAGATACTTTTACTTTTTCCACCACCACCACCATGTGTGTGTGTACATGTACTTATGAAGTATCCAAAAGAAATGGTGAAGAAATAAAAAATTATACGTACAAGTGGAAAACAAATAGGTATAAACACACGAAGAATGAATGGAGTGGAGTGGGAGTCATTGTACTTACATTGAAGTTTCTCGTCCAGGTTTCCTCTTGACGTTATTGAAAGAGCCCGGATGAATTCTTCAAATTCTATTGCTCCATCCTAAATGTACACAACAAAATAATATACATACATACATGCATCATAATCATACATACATATTACTATCATCATATACAAAAATAATATTTCACACTCAAATGTAATATAGGTGTACATAAGTCACTATGAGTTAGTTTCTTTCAGAGATACACATAAAAAAATCTCCTCATTTCTCTCTCTATAAAGTTGGATGTAAAGACAAGACGTTAAGACATAATAATATATTATTTATCTGCGTAACCAGGTATAGATATCGTCCTTTTGCGTTATGTTCAATTCATGTCTCTTATAATTTTTTTTTCTTCTCCTCTCCAAAATTTCTTCGGTTCAGAGGCCAAGCAAACGTCCCTTTTCTAATATAGCTATAACCTATCTGTCAATTCTCGCGTACGATCACAATAGTATCGAATCCGTGTTGCGAAAGAAACGAGGGCGAAAACAAAGAAAAATGGAGTTAATCAAAGAGGAAGGAAGGACGCTATGGGGAAAAGGTAGCTTTCGTCAGGAAAATCAAATGAAGATGAACAGAATTACTTTACAAGATATACTTATTGCTATCCCGTTATTATATAGGCTTTTATAAGAATTATTATTATCGCACTACTACTCCCGTGAAGAAAAGGAAGAAAAAAATCTAGTCCCCTTTTTGCCTCACTTACACAGAGTCTTGTGTATTTTGTCCTTATCAACTGACTCAAATTCTTAGATACAATATTGAAACACTCTTTCTTTATCTGTTCTACTAGCTTGGCTCTGTGTAAAGTGACATGGTAGCACACCGTATCAAACCGAAGAGAGATGTAGTTTTTTTTCCTTCTTGTTCCTTCAGTGAGTAAGAGTACCCAAGTAAATCCTCTTTTCAATCAACTTATGTATGCATACTTAATGCAAACAAGTATACATAATAGCACTATAATATGTATGTATTTTATAACCCTTTTATTATACTAGAAAGTAAAGCCCAACTTTATACAAACAAATATAAACAAGAAGGAAAAAAGAAGAAGCGGCTTTAGTATCACCACCCTGGAAATTCCAAGTACATTCTATCTATCTCAACTATATACTACTACTAATCATTCATTCCAATTGCTTGACTTTCTTTTTACATTTTTTTTCGTCTTAAA
>JAITYZ010003007.1:0-11621 GCA_027744595.1 Paronellides praefectus | reverse complement strand
CTTCCAAACAGCAAAATACAACGCTTGATCTTAAACTTTATACATTTTTACAAATTATGCTCGCTCAAATCCACCTACGTTGAGTCGAATAATTATTGGTTATATTTTTAAAAGTTTACGTGTTGCATTTGATCAACCATTTCCGGCAGCATAGCATAATAATCATTTTCGTAGAACTTCAGTTTTAAGTAATATATCAATGTATTTACCAACTACTTATAAACATAAATACATTACGACGATCTGTTTTAGACCATATGCATGTTAAATGAAACCTTTATGGGAAACTATACAATATGTAGGTTTTACCCTTCATATTTATACATATAATGTGCAAAAAAAATTTTCATTTCGACATTTTCACAATTTCACAAAAAGTAAAGGAAATCCTAGTTACTTATGTATTTATGTATAAACAAACGGTATAAACTGTAATATGATTAGACAGCTTGGGTATATTAGTTATCCCAATTCCCAATGTATAAAGTTAAGTGAGCCGAATTTGTATTTTAAACATGCACAAACGCTCGTTTCAATCAAATTCTACTTGTCTTTTTGTCATGCAGGCATAATAAATTAGGTGTAATTGTGATTCATTTGAATGCATTTATATGTATTTAGCCCTAGATCTTCTGTGACACAATATGAATTTCATATTATGAAATATACTATGGTCAGTACTTGGTACTAACAACTTGTTTACAACATTATAACCCCTTTGCAGATTGACAAGCCAATTGTTCAACAGTAATTGTAACATGGTTAAACTTTTCATTGTCAAGTTTAACTGGATTTTTATTTGAGTCAATTGTTTCAATAATTTTTAATCACTCACTGACAAATGCCTCAGGCATGCATCCCGTAATCGGTTAATTGAAAAGTTTCATTTCAACTTTAGTTAGTAGCTGTAGGTCATACATCATACTTTTATGTTTAAATTCACCATAAGAATATAACCACTGTGATAAGTTAGCTAAAAACATTTTATTACAAAAGTTCCAAGCTAAACGTCTACTCACAAAAGTCATAATATGTTGCTCGTTCAAGTTGTGGCTTTCATGAGATACTTTTTGCATAAATTCCAGATTGATGAGACCAAGTAAATAAATTTTGTCACATCTCATCCCACGTAAAGGAATATTATTATTGCATTCCCGCGCCTGACAGCGATATTACAACTCAAAATTATATTCTACTTAAATACATCAGTCGTTGTTGTGAGTAATATGGAGCCAACCTTACTGTGACTGTTAATACATACGTACAAGAATAATAATAAATAGCATTTTTTTGTGAAACATTAGCAAGTCTCAAAAACATTATAGAGTTCTTATGTTCAAATTCTTCATGTCCGTGTGTTTTAAAACTCTTTTTTTCGGGAGTAAAACGAATGTGCACAAAGATTCCGAATGAATAAGAGTAGGTTGTATGCATATGCATTATCATTTCAGTTCGTAGCAAGTAAGCGTTTGTCAAGAAGAAGGGTATAAACCAAAAGAGTAATTCATTCACAACTTCTTTTCTCCCTTTCGCTACCTTCTTACACACTCCGTAATGGGCATAAACGTAATCATTTTACATTTGTGATGTTTGTACCTATGCACACATATGCGAATAAAAATCCTGTACGAATGCAAACCGATTAAGAAGTTTACTTAAAAGAAGTAACGCTGAAATATACAACTACACGTGACGTTATGTGTACAATATTGCATGTAAAAATAGCATTCCTGATTTATATTATCAGCCCACCGTCGAGAAAGTCCTCCTTTAACGATTCCAATTAAATGTGTATATTTCTTGTTTATTAGGCAGCAAATTGTAAAAGTTTTAGCTACTTTATAAATAGATTTCTCTGTTTGTGCGTCGTTCGTGTGTAAACTCGAATCATTACATTGGAATTGGTATGTATATTTAAAAAAAATGTAATAGCTAGAGTGGTAAGTAGTAACAACATGAAAATCCGACCACACTTGTCACAATGCTAATTCTCCATCTATTGACCACTGATCGCAAGCCAAGTCAATTGGAAGAATGAGAGTTTAAATGGGAGCCGTACTTAAACCGTATATTAAACAGTTGATATGATAATATACTATATACAAGTTTGCTGTTTCAATATCCCGTTTAAACAACTTATTTACACTACTGGTTTTTTATTCACATTAAATTTGTACTTATTACTAAAAATAATACTGTAGTGTCTGATGTGATATTCATTTTCTCCCATTCTCTGTCAGCGCTAAGGTGGGCGACTAATGTTTTTTACGGTGCGACGTACGCTATATGCGTTAATGTAATGTTATTTCATGTAATAATTGTAACTAAAATACAACCGATGTCATTGCACTGTAAGCAACTAACTGTGTCATAAAATCTAATGGAACTATTCAACCGTTTCTTTGAAAATACGACATTTCACTTTTAACATTTTTTGTCTTCTTTCACTTTTTGTGAAATTCATTCGATTGTATATGGGTTTCATTTTACTTACGGAAGTTGTATTTTTATATTTGTTATTTTCTATCGAAATCACCGTTTTTCCGATATAATTATCCAACTTACTTGAACCAAAAGCATTTTGTTCTTAAAAATGGCATTCCTTTACTATCGACATAATAATGTACAATCTTATAATGATGTGATTTATTGCATGTCTCTCGCCACTTTTACCATCTCATTCGATGCCCTTTTGACTTTGCCCGATTGATATACAATATGGGATCATTTTTTAAGATGTCACTGCCTTTAAATTCCTCCTTGATTACTTAACGAAGCGAACACGTTTGAGTAAAGAGAATTCGTACTATATAATCAAAACGATTTTATAAAATATATACGTATCATGAAAGGTATTTATGTATCTATTTGAAGAGAAGTGTATATGGGGGTTATTTCTCTTCAATCTGCCTGTCCGGCTTAGTCATATAATATTCTTATTCATCTCGAGAACAACACATTATGGAACACTCGAATGCAGTACTTTTTTACAACGTTATAGAGGTTAATATTACCACATTAGGAGAATTCCACAGTCACAGTAACGGGGTACATCGACGGTCAGCAAAGCATTCATCTTGGAATGAATGTTTGTCGTATTCAACACATTTTGCGAATGCAGTGTTTTTACTTCATCAAAATTATGCAAACCAAAATGAAATATAAGAAAAGCTTATCGTTTGCGTATAAAGATAAAGATTAAAGCTGATCATTGTCACCAGGAACTTGCACCATCAAGAGTTAAAAGCTGTAAAGAAACTGCAAATGTCACATGTAATAAAGTGTCATGTCATGATTATGACAATTTAATATTTTGTGTATCCATTATCACCATCATATGCATTGCCCTCTATACGCAACGTCAAGTTCAGTCATTATGGGTTTTTGCCTCTCTTACCATTCATAAAAAGAAAAGGAATGAGGTACTATTCATACTCGACGCATTACTATGAGAAATGGCTGTGAGTTAATAGGTAATTACAATCTATAAAAGTATTTATTATGAGTAGTACCTATTATATTCTTTTCTGCAGCTTGTTTCTTTCCATAGCTTTTTAGAGAGAGCGTCATGCGACAAGCATGTAGGCAAGAAGATGATATATTTAAATGGAATAAAGATCAAAATGGCCAATTTATTGAGCGTGTTGGCGTGTAGTCTATTTTTGCGTATCTACTACTGCTTTGCTTTTGTGTGCTTGAATTTTTTGCATGGTTGGTTAATTGTTAGCATATATAATGTGCTAAATGCACCCTTAACTTTTAAGAGATGGCACACAGATACTTTATTAACCTAACAAAAGAATACAAAGGACAATTTGGGCGAATTTCTTGGATAGTATTGCATCGCATTCAAAGCATTTAAACGAAATGATTTTAAAGTGCACAGTAAAAGGATAGCAGACTATGATAACTTGGAACAGCATTTGTGGCTTAACCATGAAAGTCATTCCATGAGCCTCTGTCCCTTTTATAAAGTTGGAATTTTGCGGGATGTCGCTTTGACTGTTTTTACTTTTCAGTAAGAAGGTCATGCACGCCATGTAGCTGACACAAAGAATGAGTGTTGTGTTTTGAATTGCAAAGGTTTATGAAAGTAAAGTATATGTGTAGTATAGTATATAGCTTGCCTTTTGAATATCCACAATCTCTCTCTCTCTCTCTCTGGAGCATATCACAGAAGGCGGTATAAATATATCAGATCTTTTAAGCCCCGCAACATACAACAGCGGCCACATAAAAGAATGATCTTCACCGCAAGTCACCAGCATCCTCACAAGTCAAGTAGATTTTAGAGACTGTTCAAGTTGTGCTTTCTTAATAGGGCACGCCATATGTCGTGCCACTTGCCCACTTGTGTATAAATTTTGAAAACTAAATCTTAGCACTTTTTGTTATTTTGGCTCACTTTGCTATTTACTTACGTCTCTTCAGTTGGCCAGCGTGTGTACATTTTATGGCATTGAATTAGCCACAACACACGCATATAATCACGCTGTTTATTTGTGGATCTTCCATTCTTGCATTATAATTTTCCTTTAAACGGAATTTTATGACATTGTGGTATGGTCATTTTGTTATATCATACCAAGCAGGCGTTATTTTTTGCACATGGATTTAGGGGATTGGAATGAGTGGTGGTAGTGGTAGTCGATAAAGGAGCATCTTTTTTTGTATTTTTTAAGGAAAAATGTAAAACAATCCTATAGAGAGGGAGGGAAGGGTGATACACGGGGGAGTATTTGCGAGTTAAAATACGGTTGTCAGGATCATTGGCTAAAACATATTATTCACATTCACATTCATTATGCCCCATTTTACACCATTCCTTTTGTTTCTGGTTCTACATCCATTATGGTTGATAGTAGGCTAGGCTTTGCGTAAATTAAAGTGGACACGGTTTAAATACTTACAGAAGTCACGCAATTGTAGTTTGCTGAATCTTTAATGATGCTGCATCGTATCTTTTATTGCCCATCGTCCCACGACACGACCACATGAAATCATAGACCACTGGAAAAGAGAAAACCTGACTGGGAGAATGTTGTTGTTTTATAATCTCTATTAACATCAACATAATATGGATTCATATTATATGGTGCATGCATACTAACCACTTACAGTTATTTATTCTTACTCTTTGCCTTTTACATACTTTCATTGCTTTCGATTAAATACTGATTATCACAGTAAAATGCTTTTGCATAATTGATGACGTAGAAAGCGTACTCGTGCAGCGGATAGATTCGCGGTCAGGCTAAAATTGAGATTATAGGTGACATGAAGGATAATTTATAATTTTTCACCTACTGTCATTCAATGTAAAAAAACATGCAGTGAGAAATTCAGCATAGGAGGAATTTTCAGTTAACATTTTTTGATATTCACAGATCTGCTAGTTAAAACAAAATGACTTGCTAAAATTGGTAGACAGATGGACGCAATAACAAATTCAAGTAGAAGCCACCCAGGGATTAACATTTTTGCTTGCTAAAAAATCAAGTCTGAGATAAAATAGATTAGAATATCTAGTGCCTCACCCATTAAGTAATGCTCATATCAAAATCTGTAACATACGTGAACCAACATAATATAATATATAGTATTCGTAAGGCGAAAACCACTGTCTTGACTGGAATTGAAATTTTTGAAGAAATAAATGCTGCAAAGATATATTATTTCACAGAGTGTGTTCAACGAACACTGGACGTGTTATTATGAATGACACCAGTTTCATAGTTCAAGTCAATTACTACTATGAAAGCGAGGGTGTATACCTAAATGCTTATATGGGCATTACAGGGACGTGGAATGTATAAAAAGAAGGATTAATGTATGGACATGATGTAATGGGTATGGATAATACTACGCACGTCATATTATATGTATCATGTACATATAGTAAAATACTTATGCATTTTCTAATGCAGAATTGAACCCATATTGTTAACTTCTTTTTAGTTCTTTTCCATCATCATCTTCTGAAATTCATGAAAGCAGCCATGCCATGCCAATCTCTCTTAAATCCCCTACCCACTACTAACGAATGACTGTATTTGTGGTCAAGAAACTTATAGAGGCAGTAATCTTTTATTCACAGTGTGAAATTCATACTATGGCATACATTAGACATTTAATACAATTTCATTACACTAATTTTACACATATTAACCTCGTTTTAGGCATGCGCTGTTTTGCTACCTGAGACGACTTTCGAATATTACTTGTGTTTTATTTTCCCCCAGTACCGTTGAAGTCTTGTATTTTTGTGCATTATTTTAAGAGCACAAAAGTTTTCTGGCCTGAAACATGCATAAAAGCATACCTTTTATGGGAAAATCCAGAGCTATTTTGTTAAAAGGTTCCAGTAAAAATTCCATACGTACTACACATACCAGACATTATAGAAACTGAATTACTATATATAGCTTTCGGGGGCAATAGAAGATAGTCTCGTAGCCAAGTCAGTACAGTTCAGCTCTGGAGATTGCCAGTCTATACCATCATAGCTTCACTTTTGTGTAACGCATTCTCATTCCTTTCACTGCTTCTCTTCCGTCGCTCTTTCACACTGCCACAAGTTGTAGGTGCTCAGTCAGCTCTTTTCCGCTAAAAGTCTCATGAAATCTGAGTCCTTAAACCAGATCTAGTCTTGCACTGGGCTTGACATCACCACTGCTAATATCACCCAACCAAAGATAGGAGCCGTTATAGATAGATAAATGGATAGGAAGGATATCATTAGCAAACTATGAAAAATATAAACATTGCATTGAATAAGCAAAAGAGCAAAACATCGTCATATTATATAAAATATCAACAAAAAACAATATAATCCGTGCATCAACCACCACCATACCACCACCCTATTTTCCCTAGGTATTTTCTGTATAGTGAATACCATTCATTTTTCATAAGGTGCACAACACGCAAAGTACAATTCTTAACCGCATCTGGCTAGAGTTGGTTGTGCTTGATCAGTTTTTTGTGTAGCCAGCTTAGTTAGTCATCATCAGTGTAAGCTGGTAAAACGCATCAAGTCAAGTGATAATCTTCACTTACCACCACCAACCAACCACCATTCTGGCAAAAAAAATTAAGTATGCAGAAGATACTAGTTTAATACGAACAAAGTAGTTGGACACTCTTAGTATTATTCCATTGCATATATAGTCAGTCAGTTAGTAGAGCTTGCCTCATCGCAAGCAAATCCTTTGTGCTCTTCATCTCAGCGTATTTCTTCGTACCTCTTCTCTCATTCATGTATGCTTATCGTATCAGCAAGCACTCTAAAGAGAGGCTTTCAAATCCTTTCATTTAAACTTGTAAGTCACACTTTGCTTTTCATGTCAACTTGTTTGCTATTTTATTGTTCTCCTGTCACTAGCGTTCAGTGCTAGGAATGGAACTGGAAAGTATGAACACGTGTCGTGTGAAGTTACTGATTTTGCATTTCATTAGGCAGTTGAATATCTGATCACATTTTTAATATTATTTAATAGATACAAAAGTAGTAAAGCTACTTTAAAAAGTGAAAAATTGCATGTATCATGAAACGCGGTCTTCGTCTAACCACTTAAAAATTTGTTGTGAAAGTGATTCAAAAGCAAAAGTGACTCCAGAAAAAAATCATAAAAAGATTAATAGCTACACCAAATAATAGGCTTAGTTTAGCCATAAAATTAGTAAAAGCTAGTAGTGCTATAATTATGACCAGAGTTACGTACTACTCTTTGTTCTATCAAACAACTAAACAAACATATTATTATACATAAACAGACAAGAACAATCTTTCAAAAAGTCACAACGAAAGTGAAAGCCAATGATAATGACGATGCTGACGACTAGCACTCAGCAGTCTCATCCCCATTGTTTCAAGTTCTGTTTGTATTAATAGCATTTTGCAACGCATGTCGTCAAACAAGAGACTTTTGTTCTCAACAAACTCCATAAATTAGGAAAGGAAACAAGTGGAAGGGAAGTGCAAGATGAAGTACGAGACAAATATAGTTGATACCAGTTCATTAATTTTGTCAATAATATCGTGGAAAACACTACTAAAAAAGAACTCGACTTTTTTGTGTGGAAACCAGTAAGAGACAAGTGGCAAAAAAGCCATATTGTGTGAGTGAAAAGAAAACCGAAGATCATATAAAACAACAAACAAGAGGAGCTGGCAACACAACTAAAAGGTATATTATCAAACCAAGTGAAAGTATATAAAACTATGCTGTAGTAGTAATAAGAAAGTAAATAAAAAATAGTTTAACGTAGAGATATCATAAACATATATGTATGCGTGTACGTAAATAGCAGTTGTATTGTTCATTGTCGTAAAATATCATGTACTATGTACTGCAATATAATAATAATTGTTATAGCCTGTGCATGTGCTGTTGGAGTAATAATGAACGACACTTTTTTTTATATAAAAACTTGATGATGAAGCTATTTTTATTACTACTTAGAGTGTAGACACAACGACACTTATATTCATGGGGCTATATCCGTTTTCCGTAAGATACATATCTACTCATTTTCCGGCGGCTACCACTTGAGCTTATGTACATCATCGTACATAATATTAGATAATATTTCTGTTCTGTTTTTATTCAAAATAAAACTTTTGATGGCTTGGATAAACAAGCCCGGGTACTACTGGTGGTGCTGACGCTGACTGGATGATATGCATATAGCTGAGGAGAATAATCCGTCGGAAGTATCATCTACATTGGGTTGACTATCAACATTATCTCATTTGTTCATTCGAGTTTTATATCTTTGTAATGATGCTTGTTGTTCTTTTGCTTCTTTTACATAAATACACTTAAGTATACACCATGTATAATAGTATGTATATTCATTAGTAAGTTAAGTGGAGAGAGAATTATAGTCCAGTTTCGTGGTTGTCTGTGACTATTGTTACTATTGTTGGGAAGATGGAAGAGATGAAAATGTAGAAGCATTTCCGAAAAACAAAAATTGCGAGGAAGAAAGAGAGAGAAAAGTCGCATATAAACTTCTTCTCATGATGCGAAAGATACAGTTGGTTGATTTTAATAGCCTATAATAACTTACCACAACAAATCTTACATACATAGCCACTAGACAGAAGGGAAAAGTATGAGTACTGTTGGAAATTATACAAAATAAGGACGAGGTATTGTCCTTGAATTATTTGCTTTAAAAAAAGCAATTCGCTCTTCATAAATTCTTGGACTACTTTTTTTGTCGCTTACTTGATAATTTTTATAGTCTCGTTATTTTTTGCGTTTATTTTAGTGAGGACACTCAATTCAATGAGGAATTCTTATCACACCGTATTTTACGACTTTTCAAATTAAAATATATTACCAATTTACACTCACATAATTTTTCTTGAAAATTGATCATAATTTCATATTTTCATGTGAAGTGTCTCAAGTCACCCACCACCACTTTCATTTAATTTGTTTACTCGTATTGATTCGCATGACAGCTTTACGATGTCTGTGTGTGTGTGTAAAAAATCATCCTCTTTTGTCACTCTTAACTCATATTAATAATCTCAATTAGGTACATAAGTTTAGTAAGAAAAACACTCACTAAGGAAGCTTAAATGCAAGTTTATTGAATAGGGTTTTTTAAAACAGAAAGAAAGCAATAGTGAGTACACCAATGTTTTGATATCATCATTTCAGCTGCAGCATACTTTTGTCATATTTTCTTGTTGTGCTTGACAGAAACATGGTTGACGTCTGGCTTTAAGACATGGCTCTGATTGAGCTGTCTCACTGTAAGTGTCATGTTGTTAGATTGAAGGAAAATTAAGACGGTATATGTTATTGTCAGTGTGACAGCATAACGATCATTCGAGTAAAATAGGAAAAGAATAAAACGGAAACTGACAAAGAAAACGAATGAATATACATCGTTGAAACTAAATTAATTGCCTTATGTAATTGGAAACAGAGGGACAAACATATAAACAGCAGAAGAACAAAACTGCTAAAAATACAATACTGCACACATGTGAACATTGTATTCATGTGTGTTGATGCTTTATACTACACACAAAACCCTAGAGATAAAGGATATTAGTTAGAGAAAGAGTAGCAGATTCGTTCAATCAAAAATGACACTTATAAATTGTTTGTGGATCTTTGAGTAGTATGATATATCTCCCCTTCTTGTTACTTTTTTTTAACAAAGACTTTTTACAAAAAAATACCCCGTTGATTTTCATCAATCTGTATTCTAGTTTTTTCACCTTCTCCAATCGTGCTTCGGGAGAGCTGCAAATCTTGTAGCATTCAAGACGAAAAGAGTAGGTGAAACACATACGTTAACCTTATTTCATTGTTGTATAAACAATATACAACACAATATACAACATATACAACATATTTTATTTGAAGGGAAACGAAAGAAAACAGATTGAACCAACAAACCTGAACTGCTGTGTTAAAGCAAGAGAAGAAACAGAAAGGCACTTTGTCTTATTACAAACATACAAATCAATGCTATATACACCCTAAACAATATCATCGTCACCACCAAATAATACTTCTCTTCTGAAGAAGTTCTTCAGCGTCCCATGCATTCTCAAACCTTTTACTTACATCATCATCAGAGAGGAGAGAAAAAGCTTTTGTGAAAACATACAAACACATCTTTTAAGAAATCTGCCGACGGCTGTCACAATATTTGATCGACCGACAGAAAAAACCTCTTTTCGTCTTGCAAATTGCAAGTTGCAATAGAATGACCACAGGCTAACTACCTAATAAGGTAAGCATGTATCAATACAGTAGGAAATCTCTTTGTGTGGCTGGAGTCCACATGCATGAACTTGATAAGAAGTTGCATTGCATAATATTGTGTGTGTATTTAATTATATAATGGAATTATAGCGATACGTTGCTGTTTTCAAACACAACAAAGCAATGCACTGTCTTAAGTACATAATCGCCATTATAACTGTTAGCTTTGTTAAAACTTTTAGCCGAATGACTGAGTTAGTCGCTTGCTTTTCTTCGCTTACTCACTCACCCGTACTTCACAAAATCAAGACAAATATATCCAATTAGGCATCATTTGTTACCACTGACATTGGCAGTACAAAATAAATAAAAGGAGCAAAACTGTCGACTTTTGCCTGGAAAAATGACTTTGTCTTGCTTCGTACTACTCATTTATTCGGGGCAACGTAAAGCGAAAAGCTGTGATAAAGGATTCTGTAGTCTGTAGGCACAGATATATCTTTGATGGGAGCTGCTACTACTGCTAAAGTCTTTTTTTATCATGTCTTGTATTTTCATTTTCGCAAGGGAAAATGTGAAATAATTTTGTACAGGGATTTCTTCCCAATAACGTCTCTCTCTGAAAGTTTCCTCTGATGAATAGAGAAGAAAAGACAAGCATATGAAAGGAAGGAAGCATTTGATTCTTTTTTCTTTCTATAAAAACCCGTCGTACGTACTAATTTAAGCGACACGAACTATGTATACAGAATAGGTTTTGATAGCTCGCCCATTCTCCAACCAAAACATCTTTTCACAAACTACCATACCAAAAGTCGTCACATTTTTTTACTTGGTTGTAAAGTTACATAGGCAAGGGTGAGGCAACATAACATATATAGG
>JAITYZ010003006.1:0-15840 GCA_027744595.1 Paronellides praefectus | reverse complement strand
AAAAAACCAGAAGAAAAATCAATTGTTAATTATGAATCATTATTGATTGCTTTTATATAAATAATTTTTAGTGCGACTAAATAAACAGGTAAAATGTGCATTATGCTTTATGTATCTTGCATTTTCCTTGGAATTTTCTCTCAACCAAACTCAAGCTCATTGACATTTTTTTTCTCTTTCTTCAAAATAACCCTTCACTAAAAAAGCTCGAGAAAAGGCTGCTCAATCAATCAGAAAAAAGTTTTTCCCTTAAAGTCAAAAATCCATTTTTCCTGTCAAACATGAAAAAGCTTTGGGAAAATATGAAATACTATATAAAGTGCATATAAAGTGGCAATTGAATTTTTTTAACATGAAATATATTTTATATCCAAATATCCAATCCCACAAAAATTGCCGTATTAGCTACTTTGACAGCTGAATACCGTAAACGCTCTTTTGTGACTTGAGTATTATATAAATTTAGCTACATATAAAAAATATATATGTTGACGTAAACTTATATACTTTTTAATACAAGGGGGAAACGTGTGGTGGGTGGGTGTTAGCTTTACTGAAAAAAAAGCTTTAAAAAAGTTGGTTAAAAAGCTGGCTTTTTATCGTTAAAAAAACTCCCTTTCTTAACTTTGTTTTATCACTAAACATTTGTAGCACCATATAATTAACACGGCTTCATCTTTATTGTGAAGCATGTTTTCATATTTATCAAATATATATAATAATATATGGTTGTTATATAAATCATCATCACATCATCAGGAAAATATCTATCATCGGAAAGCCCACACAAAAATGTAGAGTTTTAACTCTACAAAGCTGTTATATTTATATTGTGACTATTGTGAGTATAGTGGTGTGTGATGATGATGTGTTTGAGTTTGTGGTGGACTGATTCTTTTTTTGGGGGGTAAAAATTCAAATAAAGTAGCAAAAAAGGCAACTGAAAATGGGAATTACTTTTTTTTCCCTGTGACGTTCCAATAAAAGAAGTCTATTATGTGTGTAGACTTTTTTCATCGTTTTTGTGCAAGCAAACACCACCCTTTCGATTGGGCTTCTCTCTGTTTGCTTGGCAGCTCTCCACTTTTTTCGACAACTTTTTTTTTGTTTCCTTCTTTTTCCTCACTCAAAATGTCTCCATAAAAATCCTAATAAAGGCACTTATACCATGGCTTCTCCAATCAAACTCATTTACTCTGTTTAACCAAACTTGAAACTTTTTCATTTTCTGGAAAAAGAACTCAATCTACCTCCAAACTACAACTATCACCGTGAGCCAAAGTAAACCATTTTTTCTACGTATTTTTCCTTTTAAACTTTATACGAATACCGAGTAAAAAAAACTTTGCCGCTGTTTTTTTTGAAAATTCTATAATATTTGATGGTTGGTTGACTGGAGTGCTAAAGTCTCAAGTCATTTACTTTCGACTCTTTTTCATATAGACACTATTATCATTATTGCAAAAATAATTAAAATGATTTAAAAAATAAAATCTGTAATGATGAATGATGAGGAATTAGAAATAAAATTGTATTTATTAATAATTTTTTTAATATATGAGCATCAAATTTGTGATGTGTTTCTTAAGAACAAGAACCCGGATATAAAGTAGTAGAGTGGTCATCTACATATTAGGTATGTACATATGTTTATTACAGTTAGTAAAAATTACTACACACTGATAATTTGTTGATATATGCTTTGCGGATCAATTATTATAATGATTATTATTTGACCTGATTGTTTTTCCTTGTTACATTTTTTTGTAATCTAAAAAAGAAACCAAGTGGACTTATCGTATATTTTTTATTAATGAGACGAATGAGACCATTAAAATTACATTAAAATTCTAAACTGCACTTTGTGCATCATATGTGCATGAGGTCACTTGCTGAGATTAACCTTGCGATGATATGGCGACATGTTGCATTCAGTTCAACAATCAAAAAGGAACTATCTCTGGCTGAATGCATAATGTAAATTATTATTATATTGCACGGGTGATGATGATAACAGCCAAGGCGACAGTTAGGCATCACAGCATCATTATTCCAGTCACACTTTTTGAGCCACTTGACAAGATCCATTAATACAGACATAATCAGATTGCTTGATTTTTTTGTCGCCTTTCATAACAATTATAAATGCATTGCATTCACTCCGTCCACTCACTCGCAGCAGCATGAACACCGCCATTCCTTACTCTCAAAATACTTATAATGATAATGAAAAATTAAAAAGGCAACAACGACGATAAACAATGCAAAAAAATATTGTAGACAGATAATAATGAGGAATATTGTAATCCGCGATCCGCGTCGCCGTGTCGTGCAAGACGTCTGCGATATGTTGCTGCTATAACATGTCAACTGACAATAGCCTCCTATGTCACTCCTTGTCACAAAATTCACTCTAATCCGTTTTTCTTCTCTGATGATGATGAGTTGCTTTGTGACAGAGCCAAAAAATTTATATATCGTGTCTGGGCTCAGAGATTTCTTGTTGTGTTTTGTGTTGTTTGTTTGACTTGATAAGGCCCAACCTAATAATTTTACATTTATCAATTTTTGTGGAAATAACAATAAATTGCATCAAACAATAATAACAAGAGGAATATTATTATTATTTTTGTGTGGTTATTATAATGTGTGCATATATGTATATGTGACAGATCGAGTTTAGCTGGTTTTTAGAAGAAACATGCAAGTGTGTATATATATATGGTATACTAATATGCAAGGTCATTGAATTATGCATATGAAGCCGGCTGCATGTAAAACTTCTGCCCAACTGAATAAATGACGATGTGCACGTAATATCTGTATTTATTATTATTATTATTATTACTTGGCGTGAACTGCAAATTCTGTAGTGCAAAATCTTTTTGTAGAGAAGTAGTGAGGCGCGTATATTCTCATGTAAAGAAATGGTAATGAGATGTGGTAAAATTTGGTTCATTCAATCAGGAAGACAAACAAACAAAATAGCCAAACGTTTACAGGTAGACAGATACACATGTATTCAATATTTATGACACAGCTGTAAAAAAGTCTTGTAAAGAACATGCAATAAAGCTGATAACTACACGACACATCATTTCAAAGTGTTCTCACATTACCATATATCCCACATGATGAACAACAGTACACCGGGGATAGTGTAGTGCACAAGTCACACCCAATCCAACCAAACCAAAAAACAAAGAACATCATCATCCCAACAACAACAAGAACAACAAAGAAGGAGTCAATCACTACAAAAAATGAGTCTACAAAACTACTTTTGCATTCATTCGGCATGCTATATCCCTGCTGATTGTGAATGTCATATATTCTTTCCTTCAATACAATGCTAACAAAATAGAAAAGTAGGTAGTTTTTACTCTTTGTTCCATTATTTACAGCTCATCATGTGCAATGAGTATAAATATAAGAATGGATTTCGAAAAAAGAGGTTTTATTCACGTCCAAAAAAAAAGAATCAGGAGACCTAGTTTCCCCGCAGGACGGTGAAATAAATAAGGAATCTCTCCCGTGCCTCAATTTATAACCAAATTTCATCCCGTGAACTATATGCTTTGTATTTTGACTACAAGGTATATGCAT
Organism: Paronellides praefectus; assembly: GCA_027744595.1. Classification (NCBI taxonomy): domain Eukaryota; kingdom Metazoa; phylum Arthropoda; class Collembola; order Entomobryomorpha; family Paronellidae; genus Paronellides; species Paronellides praefectus. Next base: position 12,234 of record JAITYZ010003006.1, on the reverse strand, counting down.
ATCATTCACATCATAAATTCAATCTGGTACACAAACCACATTTTTGGGATAGTAAAAAAATAAGTAGAATACACAAATGTATACGTTCATTGTAGTCACTTTTTTAGATCAAAAAGTATTCTTGAAAATGGGAAACCCAACCGATTGTAATGATGCAGATCAATTTTTAATTCCAAAACTACTATGAAATGAGACTTTCCTTTCCCACCAAAGAAATACGTGAGAAAAATTGTAATGGTGAAAATGGGGAAAAAATCAAATCATCCAACATAGCAAGCAATACACAACAACAATAAAGCTATATAGCACACACAGCACCCCTCTTTCTTTTCTCTCAAGTGCATGTTTACTTTTGTGGCAATGCCGTTGTGATTGTGAGCCAGAGTATTGTATTTTAGGTTATTGTGTTTTATGTGAAGGGTGTTGAGAGACAAGTCTCGATTCCAATATCACTTTTTTATGTGCATACAAAAGACCATTTTTGGTTCAGAAGATCAAAAAATGAGTCTTTTCTTCAAAGCAATTTGGAAGATGAATATAAAAAAAAATCTCAAAAATGGCTCTTCCACGGACTTCATTATCATCCATCTAGATTGCTCTTCTATCAGATATAAAAGTCATATAAAATACATCTAAATTGTGTAATAAAAGACTATAAAAAAGTGGGAAATAAGTTGAGTCAAGAATATGCTACTAAAAAAGTATTGCTTAAAAACGGAGTCGTCATCATCATCATCATGATCGTGTCGGTGTTATATGATGATGCAGTCAAGTTGCAAGTAATCAAACAGAAACGTCCCCGTCAAATACATGACGACGACGATCAAGTTTACTACGCTTCCTTTCCACAGTAAATGGATCATTCGTCCATTTTATTTTTAAAAAAAACGGGGTTCAATTTAGATACCGTCTTTACTCACCCTCCTCCTTCACCTCATTTACATATTTATGCACAAGTAGGAAAAAAATAAACGTACAAAGAGTATATCTATATATGTGATTAGACCATGACAGCGATACATGCTAGGACCACGAATAGATGATGAAACACTGCTTATGACATTTTCCGGACATTTCCAACAAAAGGAAAGGGAGAGGGTTGTGTCTCTCTACTCTGTGTGCACTACTGCATATCCGGATGGAGCTTCCCATGCAAAATTTAACGGAAGGCTGTGTATGCTATATTCAATGCTATAAGTACGTTTGCTCTGTTTAACAATTGGAAGAAAAAAAATGGAAAAAATCATCCCCTCACTTTTTTATTATTCTTTTAATACGTAATGCTGTCATAGTCCATGTGCACGTACTGCCTTTTTATAAAAAAATGGTATTTTTTTATTTTTTGAGGCTGTTCCATTCTGATAAAATGTAGGGTTGTAAGGATAAAAAAGTCTGTATACTTGTGCCTAGCATGAAGTCTTAAATCCGACCCACTATGAAACTATGAAAAAATATAATATCAAGCATAAGTACTCAACTGTAAAATCTAATGCTTAATACACAATCATTTTTATCTTTTCCTCCTTTTTTTAAGGATGAAACATACGACAACATTCAGCATAATTTTTAGATGAAGCGACAGTGCCTAATGTATAAACGTAATCAACATGATGATATAGTATAGTACGTATAGAGCAGTATAAGCAAATCAAGCTGCATGCATGGATGTCTGTCTAGTTGCAATATTATGAAAAAAAAGTAATACAAACCGGAGAAAAAAAAGAGTGAGTCATAAAATGAAGGGTGGGAGAAGAATATATAGATATACTCCGGTGGGGGAAATAAAATTAGAAAAAAAAATCAGACTTTTCTGTTTTCTCGTCGTCATCATCATCACCCCCCGTTTTTTCTTTGTTGTATGGCGGTGATGATGATGATGATGATGATACACATGCATTTCATGCATACATGGTTTGTTTAAGTTTAAGCTGAGTGGAAACTATATTGTATATTAGGCATATATTTAAAAATGGACAAAATAAATTGCGTCTAGTAAAACGTATCATCATTTTGAATGAATGTGCGTAGTGCGTTTTGTGTATATTGTATATGCACATAATAATAATATATGATGATGAAAGAAACATTTTAAAAACGCTTTTTACTTTTTAAGTTGACTCGAGTATATTTTTTCGGTACACTACATTTTTGAAGGGAAACGTTTGAAAATGCACCAATTTATGATGCTTCACTTATCTAAGGATTCCGCGCCGACAGTAGGGCAATGCCAGAGCTTTTATTAAATATTTCATCAGGGATAATATTTGAGGAAAAGAAAAAGGCTTGTGTATTTTTTATACAAGAGTTCCAGGAAATAGGTGAACAGTGAGTGGATGACGAATGACGAGTATTTCATTTTTTTGGAGGAAAATGCATTGTTTATCCATCAAAGTACTTTTATTATTTGCAAGGATACCCAATCTGGAAAAAGGGTTATGAATCTTGCATGCACATACAAAAGTGAGTGTGTGGATTTCTTGGAACCAAGACAAAAGTTATCCATCAAATATAAAGCTAAATATACATAAATGCAATAAAAGACTAACAAAAATATTATTGTTATGAAATAATCATAAATGCATTATGATTATTGTGTATCGATTTATGTGAGCGAAAGACGCTTCATTTTGTTCATTCATCAAGCTGTAATATATGTAGATATGGTGAAGGATACATGCTACTTATTACATCTATAGCTTAAATCCCAATGTTTTCTACCCCGAGAGAATACTACTCCAAACGCACTTTATTCAGTTAAAGTGCTTATAAATGTATTCTCTTGAGATGAATGCCTATCCACTCCATTTATGACGAACATTTTTACTGGGAACAAAAATAAATATAATGAGAAGTAGCTTGCTTGAATATAAGTGCATTACATGCAAAACAAACACTCCTACTTCGGCTTCAGCTCACCCTAACTGACTTTGTATTGAATTGTTTTTGGTTTGAATATGGACATCATTTTTTCAAGATACTTTCAGTATCGTCTGGTTATTGTACTGTGTTCATTATACAAAATAGAGTCATATTTGTGTATTTTTATTACGAAATAAAAATACATTTTTTGATGCAAGAAGAAAAACGTCATGAATCAACCGCACTGATAACCTAATGGTAAATATTTTAATTCTTCCTTCTTTCTCTCGTCCTCCTTTCAGTCAGCGTCACTACTAAACATACAGACACACGTAAACTTAATGTGCATAAATCAACAAAAATGTTGGAGATATCAAAAATGATAACCGTACATCATCATCATCATCACCATCATCATCACCATCATCATTTGGTTGAACTACTTTTTTTTACTTGTTTTTACTCAAGTTGTGTATATTTTTTGTACACATAGCTATTTTTTGTATGTTCCTAAATTATGATTCATATTTAACACATGTATTTGATATTCTAAATGCAATGTTTTGGGTAGAAACATTCTTGACATGGTTAATGGAGAGGCTGGACGCGGAGGTCAATTTCTTTTACTTTTTCTCGCGAACCCCATTAGAATGGGAGGGACGGTAGACTTTTTTTGTATATATTTATTATTTTTGATAAGAATCTTCTTCATTTGTGCATGCACAACACGAGAAGAAAAAATAAAAGAAAAACCGGCAACCGCTCTTTACCACATTTATAAAAGTCAGAATAAGGTATATAAGAGGTTGTCCATCCACTCATCATGCATTCGTGCCGGTATACTACATCATTTTTCTTTCTCATATTTTTTTTTAAAACACAAAAGCATTTTTAAACTATCACCAATGCATTTTTATTTTATGCTCTTCATATGGCCAGTAGCAAGGTTACTTGTTTTTTTATGCAGGGCGGACCCCATATATGTATATATTTAATATGCATATATGCACATTACTACTGCATTACACATGTAACCTAAAATTTAGAGGAAAAAAATAATACTTTTTTTCAGTTTCTTGCACTGTCTTTCTTATTAGGTATTTGAAACACATTTACACTATAATAAATAACGCCTTCAGCAGCCCCCTGTACATTGACCGTTCCCATATGAAAATCAATTTATAAAAAATGGATCGCCTGAATATATACATACATACATGTATGTATACATTTTTATATGCTTCACTCGCTCGTAATGAAAGGTTAAAATGTGTTTTTACCAAGCCCAGCCCTAATTATGATTTTGAGCATTTAGCAGATAATTCGTAGGCTCAGCGAAAAAAGGATTCTTCGAATGATTTTTAGCAAAAAAAATACATACAAGCTTGCATGATGTAGGTAGGTAAATAAATACACAAAATATTAACAGTAACTCAAGACAAATATAAGCGTATTTACCTCTACACAAATTTCTGAATCTAAATAAATTTAGTTGCTTGTGTATGCAAAAAAATGCAAAAAGGGGATTGAAATTAGACAAAAACCACAAAAACGTCTAAAAATATATATATTTAAAAAAAGAAAAAACCTGGGCATTTGTATGGTTAAAAACCTGAGATAAATGAATTTTTTATTGACGTGTTATACCGTTCTATTTCTTTTTTTTCATGCCAAGCTACCCATCATCACCGGTGGTAAGGAAAAGTCGACGCCATTCAATACCCAACTACTAGTTTGAATGGCAAATTTTTCCACTGCTAATTATTGTCATTTATATTCTCTCCCCAAAAAAATTGCCGACTCAGTCTGGCCCACGCCCATACTGAAAAAAAACCGTAAGAAAAAACCGCGTTTCTTTTTTACTAATGTTTAACAATGAATAAGAAGAAAAAACCTGATTACAAAAAACGCCAAGACCCTGATATATATTTTTTTCGTGTATATTAAATTCTGTGCACGGGCCACAAATAAAAAAAACACACACACTTGAAAAAACCGATCCCTGTAATCAGTGATTTGTAATAAAGGAATAGAAACAAGTACGTGAAAATGCAAAACATGGTATTTTTTCATGTTTCTTTGCTCAAATGTGTGCTTGCTAACTGCTCATACATATTATTGTACACGATCACCATTTTTCTCATGGTGAGATAATAATTCTAGGGTTTGTGTACATATCCAACACACACACTACACCACAATTATCTTCAAGTTATACTTGACTTGTGCTGCTGCTGCTGCTGTTATAATTCTAAAAAAATGTATGCTGTTATGTTGTTATAAATGTAGACATAGTAAATAGTAGTTGTAGTTTTCTGAGAGTGTCGAACTAGCGTTTGGCACACAGTCATCATCAACAGGAACATGCATGCGCAGCATGGTAAAAAAGTGTGATGATGTCTATATTTCAATACATGAATATATTAAAATACACAATCTAGTGGTGGTGGTGGTGGCAATATTCAGAAAATTCAACTCACAGCAGGGAAGTTGTAGCCGAAGACCTTGAAGTGATCAATTAAAGTTAACCTATTTGTATTCTGGTTGAACAAGTGACTCTAACCAAATACCGTATCATCATCATCACCATTTTGCCATATCATCAACACTTTTATTCTTTGAATGACAAAAAATATAAATATTCACTTTCTCTTGGAGATTTTTAAAAACATTCCACACAGAATCATGCAGTGCTTTATAAATGTGTATTAAAAGAGCATAATAATAATAATATATTCTACATAATATATACATATATTTCCTTCTTTTATAGCAATGTAATATGGAGTAAAATTGTAGTAGTTTTTTTTTGTTGGGAAAAAAGGGAAAAGAGAAAATTCATAATGCTTCTTCTTTTTCTTCTCACAAAAGTTATCCTTTTTGGTGAAAACAAAAAAGGCATTCATAATAAATGTTCCGAGGGTTGGTTCATGTCATAAAGAACAACAAAAACGAAGAGAAGAAACAAAAGTAAAAGTCATTATTCAGTTGTTCCGTACACACTTCTTCACACGACCAACACGCTGACAATTAAACTATATAGAGTAACATGTACATACATACATATAATAGAAATATAGCTTATATAGTCTATGTTCATAATAATAAAGCATTATCTGCTGCTGCTCTCCTGCTATGTATGAACACTTGTAGTAAAATATACAAAACAAGAAAGCAAAAAAATAAAATAATATCCAACATGGAAAGTTTTTTTTTTGCATGTAAAGTGTGAAAAATGAATGAGAGTATAGCATAATAAATATAATAATGTTTCGTGAGGAACAAAGAGCATTTCATCGTCATCATGCTCGCCTTTTTTAGTTCCTTTGCACGCTTTTCCCACAGAGAGAGAGAAAAAAAAATTTATAAAGAAAAGAGTGTAGCCCAAAAAAGAATAGAGTTCCTTTGCCTGCCTAACTACTAACAATGCTAGATATTTTTTGTGTATAAAACAAAACAGAAAAACAACGTGCTTTTGCAAGAGAAAATTTAGTTCCAAAAAAGAAGAGTACGGAAATGTAGTGATGATTTTGAATGTAAAAAGTAAAGAGAGTAAACAAGTTTTGATGATCTATGTGTGGAGGAAAAGAAAAACAAGGGAAAAAGAAAGAAAAGAAAAGATGGAAGAAGGAAAGCAATAAATAAAATTGTCTTTTGTGAAAAAGAGTTCATAACATCATGCATACATTTTGCTTTCATAACATCTATACATAATATTTTTTATGAATAATGCATTTAAAAAATATACATGCCCTCTTTGTGTCTTTACTATTTTTCCACTCTTTATTTCTTCTACCCAACCAAAACATGTACAAAAGTCGTATAGAGAGCCCAATACACACTACCCATTACACTGTTAATATGAAAAAGGCTAAAAAAATAAGTGGTGGTGGTGGTAGTGGTGGGTGACGACGAGAGAGATGCATGTTCAACAAAAAAGGACCAGCCCAAACCTTCCCACTACCACCGCCACCACAACTACCACCCAAACATATAGCACGAATCCTTTTTTTTATGAATGATGTGATGATGATCATCATGATGCTACCGAGCTTCATTTTTTTGTCTTGCATACACACTCACACTCCTCCCATCTTGCTTTTTATGAACAAAATGAAAAAAGAAGAAAATGTATAGCGTATCATGATATGAAATCATTCTCTGGCCACCACACTCCACCACCACCACTTTTCTTTATGTAAGCAGTAGTTTTCTTTTTTTATTACTAAATGATGCATTTTACTGCCAGATCTTTCTGGCACATATAAATGTGCACATTATCTGTCTGTGTTGTATACATTTGTGCATTTACAAGAAAATGCTTCTTCGTTTTTTTTGGTGGATGGTAAAGCTTATGAATACAAAAAGGAAGAAAAAGATCCGGCGGAATATTGTAATATTGAATGAAAAATTGAGAATGTTCCATGTGCGTGATCATTTAAACAATATAAATAATATGAATTTTGATGAATTTTGAAAGGGTAATAATAATACCAGAGTTGAGAGGAAGGATTCATCATCATCACAAAGTAAAATGCGTTACAACTTTACACAGTTCATGTGTAAAATATAGATACACACACAAAAAAACAGGATCCAGATAAATGCAATCAGGAGGATCCATATTACATGCATATTGCATACAAATGTATTATATATTATAATACTCTTGTTTACTTGGTTCGGTTCGTGTGGCTCCGGCTAATAATGAAAAAAAATATTACAAAGCAACTGAGAAACGTCAGTTTGACAGCTCGCTCAAGTGAAAATTCTTTTGTTTTTACACATTACCTCTTTTTCATTCATTCCTTTTTTAGGATGGATGAATGATAATACGCGGCAAGTGTATCCATCTCAAAAAAAATATTCTTGTTTGTAGCGATTTTCATCGTTATTATTATTATCCTCATCATCATGATGACTGTAATGCGGAAAGGATTCCGATTTTGTGCCATGATTTTTGGCACTAAACGTCTATCAAAAGGAAAGAGAGTTTACATTTTTCAGATGATGATCATGATGATGATGATGGAGTGCCTCTTTGCTTTCACACAATACACGCAACAATAAAATGTACGTCGGTACACACACTATATTTTTTTGTAAGGTCCAAAGTGTTATGAGCTCCCCCACCAACAACAGCCCAGAAAAAAATGCTGTGAGCGATAAAGCTGGCTGGCTGGCGGTGTAAGTAGAGAGCTCTGTATATGGTAGCTTAGGATTTTTGTGCTAAATGAGTGGAATAGATAATAAAAAAAAATGTCTACCATCCACAAAATATATATCAAATGCATTGATATTGGTAAAAAAATATAGGGGAGCAGGGGATACGGCATTTATAAGCAAACAAACGCAACGCCATTTTTGGAGAAATTTCCACGAATTTGATCATTAGCTTCTTTATGCTCACACACAACTTAAAACTGATTACTCATGACACGGTCATATGTTATGCATATATATCTACCCATGTAAATGCTTGAACCATTTTCTGCCACCATTTGTTTAAAAACAGAATGTTTTGGAAAATTGTATCAAAATTGAGCAGCAGCAGAGGTAAATATAATAAATAGTACGAGGAAAAATAGTATACTTGTCAAATCATGTATAGTCACACAGTTGGAAAATATAAACCTTCATAAAATATTTTATCAGATTGTAGGATTGAAGTATATTATGCCATCTGAAATTCAAGACTCTCTGACTCTCTGACTTCCAAACCACTTCCAAACTCATAAACTTGTGAATTTATTTTGTTACTTTTGCTCATTTACTGTGTAATAAGCCGTGAGGCTAAACGGCTAGGTATTTAATAAATTAACATATTCACAAAAAAAATTGCCTTCATCGAATGTAATTAGATTATAAAATGTGGAATGGATACAGTTTATTAGTTTTTAAACGACGCATTTTGTTAAACTTTACAATTTATTATGTTCCTTTTCAGGAACAAACACGAGCAGCAAAAAATATATAATATATTTTGAATTACTGCGCCATATACTTAGGTATATATATTATTTTTTCCGTATTAGCCACACATTGCGTTCTTACGAGACACAATCAAATGAGCTGAAGAAAAAAAAAGAAAAAATGTCGACTGTGTTTTTTGTTCCTCTTTAAAAAGTTTAGCGCTGCAGGTTAGCTGAACTCATTTTAACCCGTTTCACAATATAAGCAGCGTGTAGGTATACGTTTTCTCATCGGTGATCTATATCAAAGATAACACTTGTACATGACAAACCATACGCAAGATAAGCTGCTAAAGAGGTAAGAAATCAAGAGCTAAAACACTGGATTTTGGGCATTTATTGCACGCATATCGTATAATATTCAAATTCTCAGGTGGTAAGATGTTAAAAAGCATAAGAGTAAAATATGTTTCTCTGTGTAAAAACATGTTTGAGTGACCATTTCAAAAGTACATATAAATATACCTACCTATATGCCATAATACCAAAGATTTAAGGAAACTGTTAAGAGAAGTGGAAAAGTTGGGAAATTATTTAGATTTTTAGTAGCAGCAAGGCATTCACCACACTACTACTTTTTCCTCAACTGCTTTGCAAAGACCACAAAACACGACAACTTCTTTTTCCAGAATACAAAACGTCTTTATCACAAGTCCTTCACTAAGGAATCAATGGTAAGCGATCTTTCCGTGGCGTGGATTACTTGAATGCCATGTCATGACTCGAGTGTGTTGAGGAAGCGGGCAGTTTGCATTGCAGAGAAGAAAAAAAAGAAAGAAAAAAATGCATCCGCTTTATAAAAATATAAAAGAAATGGTATGATATACCAAGATATAACATACCTTTTATATATACACTTATTATATATACCTACGCACTTTTCCAATTTCGGAAATATATACGGCAGTAAAGACTCGGAGGTGAAAATAAATAAGAAAACACTTAACCTTTCAGAATATTTTTTTTTCAACATTTTTTTTTTGCATGAATATTTTTTGTGCTGTGCTCTTCTTCACGGACACTGCATGTGAATTCCTCCCACTCAATGTTTTAAAGACTCGTTGTGATACGTGTCAGTGACACCCTTCTCTTTTTTTTCTTGTTTTTTTTCAACATTTTTTTTATATCCAACAAAAAACATGGGCGAACAACACGCAAAATAAAAATACAGATAAGTAAATTGGAATTCATTTCATTTTCAGTCTACTTCATTTCTAGGATAAAAAGGCGGGACACTGGAGTTTTATCATCATTTCAGTATTGTTGTGTTGCTTGGCCGGTCTTTACACTTGACTTCCGGTAGTATACAAAATATTACTTAATAGTATAAAATAATACGTAGAAGGTATGCATACTCATGTCAAATTTTTTTCTTCAAACTATGTAAATTGCGTCAATTTTTTTGGGTATTGCCGATAGCAAAATTTTTCCTATTACCACATTTTGGTATGCACGCTGATTAGGTCGGTCTTTTCCCAAAATGTTAACTGCTGTGGAAATTACATGAATATACATATCTCAGATCGTACTACCAAACCCAAACCACCGACAAAATCCAGTAAAAAAAACTTTCAACTTTGCCTTATTTCACCGCCCAAGTTATAGGCTTGCAGATGCCTTTAGCATTTTTTCTAGACATTCAACTACTCAGTTTTTGAGCAACGCGATCACTCAATTCCAACATTTTCCATAAAAAATATATCTTGTTATCTTTCCATCCGAGTATATTGTGATGTAGCATTCACTCATCAGTAAAATAGCTGAAGCAAACAAAGTGACATGCTCTTTAGCCTTGCTAACTGGCTTGAGAGATTGTGATAAACGTTTCTCTTCAGCTTTTCTGCTTTGACAAAAAAAAGTTGATTTATGAAGGCGTAAAAGATTACCATAACTGTTGACTAAGGAAAAAATCAACAATGACTTAAACTTTACTGAAATAAACAAATAGTGGTCATTATTATTATTATTATTATTTCAATGATGTATTCACCAGTAAGAATATATATGTAGTTTACATATCAGAAAGCAAGCAGTCTTATTTTGAAAAAAAACAAGATAAGAAAAAAAAGAGAAGGGTGTCACTGACACGTATCACAACGAGTCTTTAAAACATTGAGTGGGAGGAATTCACATGCAGTGTCCGTGAAGAAGAGCACAGCACAAAAAATATTCATGCATCAAGTGTCTTCACTACTTGTGTTAATGATATATATTTATTTGTGCCTTTTAACGTTATTTTAATATTTTAAACATGTTTTCACGAGCTTTATTTTTTTTCTTTAAAAAAAAAGTAAAAAATGACGTTTATCCTCCTTAAATGTGTGATTCATTAGTCACGCAATCTGATAAGTCAACAAAAAGTTGTACTGTCTGCACATTATCTAGAGACGCCATAAGACAAGTATACATTAAGAAGGCATGCATTGCAGTAATTCATGTATACATTTATTTTGTGTGCATTTATAATAATAGAATTATTGTAAAAAAATAAGTTGATTCTTGAATGACACGCGACTCTGAAGATACCATAAAGTAGACATTTGTAAATACACTGGGTATGTTTAGGCATGTAAATACATTTTTTACTACAATCTTGACCCCTTGACAAATTGAAACAGATTTTTTTTGCAATGATCTAACTCATTCATTCGTTTCCTATTAATCGAATATATTCTTTGGTAGTAGAAAAGGAAGTATGATAACTTTGTACAACAACTTGTTAAAGAACAAGTGCACGTACACTGAACCCCATTCCATCATCACATGTATTTTTTCTCTCGATAATGTAACAATGCCATTCAGCTATCATCATCATGAAAATGCATATAGGTACACACATACTTTTTTTTGTACATATCCGTTTATCAGGATTAGGAATGCATTCTAAAAATATATATTCTGTTTAATCCTCAATGCATGCTCAATTTTTTTTAGTAAGACAAGGACATTGCCTTGCCCAGCTGAACTCTCATCTGCAGCTCTTTTTCCTGCAAAACATTTTTTTATACCGAACATTTTAGGCCTATTTAAAACAGCTGTGAAAGTAGAATAATATGAAAGATTGTAGAATATGTGGGAAAAAACATGTTACACTGCACTGGCATTTTTCTTGAGAGAGAGGCTTACATTATTTGTGATCGGCGAGAGATCACACTGACTCATCCCTGCTCTTCCTCTTCGTTTCCCGGCTGATTTTATATATTCTTATCTACGCTACTGTTATACATGCTTTCTGATCAACCTCATCTCTAACACAGTAATACTCTTTCTAGCAACGTGACTATCCTAACGTATGCACAAAATCATGGCAAAAAAGTACTTGTACTTGTATTGATGTTTATAAAAATAGATTTTTTAAAGGCAAAGTCAAAAGAGTTCAAAATCAATTGCTTTTGCTCAACAA
>JAITYZ010003005.1:0-14407 GCA_027744595.1 Paronellides praefectus | reverse complement strand
TCAGCAGCAGCCCACGCACTACACAGACCAATCATTAACCATTTGCAATACTTGTAACATATTAACAGATTTTTACTGCAAAACCACAAATGAATGAAGATAATGAAAAGATATTACATTTTTATGATGATGGTGATCAGGCATAATCCTGGTGGGCATAATGCTCTACTGCTGACGACGACCATCTCATCACCATCCGCCGCACCGGAAAGGCTTTTATTTGACGGACTTTCACTCATTCCCTGTAATGTTGCGGTTTTCCTTTCTTTCTTCACTGACTATTGACTATAGTCACTAGTTGGCTGATGATCATCATCAATTCATCATATTCTCTGAAAATGCGTTGGGGAGGTCCCTAATGTTACTCCATATATATTAGTATATATATGCGTTGGTTGTTTAATGCATTTTCTTACTTTAGCAAACCAAACCTTTACATTTTATTATTATGCCCGCCTGCCAATCCAGCCAGGACTTTCTACAATGGACATACATTATGCATAATAGAATGTGTGTGTGTGTGTGTCTACTACTTCCTCCTCAAGTTTGAGTTAATAAGCTGAGATAAAAAAGGAAATGCTGCTGTTAGCCTTCCTTCTCTAATAATAATACAACATATCAGTAGTCTACTACTCATCCATTTTTCCCCACAGCAGCAGCCCTTGCAAACATCATCCTAACATATTTTTTTGTCCATCTCCACATTTTATCCCTTTCCTTTTCTCATAAGCTCGATTAAAAGTTGCACATAATATGAACATGATGATGATATGATCATGATAATGTTTTTGTAATGTATTTATCTAGTAAAAACTAGGCGGTCATGTCTGCTATTTTTGACGTCTTTTCCCTTCATCACATTATCATCATCATCAAAGAGAAGAAATATAAGCTCCACTTTCATCATCAACGTCTTCCTCTCTATTCGTCAGTCGACGACGACAATGTGGACGGCAAAAAAGCTTTCAAACCACAACAGATCACCTTTCACCCAACAGAGCAAACATTGCCAATTTATAAAAGTGTTTGAGATATACAATAACAATCATGTAAGCAGCCACAGTAGTACACACAGAGTTGCAAGAAAAAGGGTTAATTATAGAAAAATATTGTAATTGAGTTTTTTTTATTTAGCCTGTGAAAAAATCTGTAACAAGTTATTTTGGCTGTCAGTGTGAAAAGATACTTTGATGATGATGGTGTGAGCATATCAAGTGTCATTTTTCTATGTTGTCAATTGTTTCAATTGTGTTGACGAGCTGGTGAGCTGATAAAAAAGGTGAGAGCCAAAAGGGAAAATTATGGATAGTCGNGGAGGAGCAGGAGGCGCTAAAGGATCTCAAGGAATACTTCGTGTGGATGCCTCCAAAAGTCATAGGATTGCTGTTCAGGTGAGTAGATTATTTATTATTTCCATTTCATACGATTTTTGTTTAAATCCAACAAAAGCAAAGCTTCTTCATTCTTTTTATTGGATTTGTTATTTTTGGGGGGCAGTTGCTATTACTGTTTGCGTGATATACATCTTTTCTATCTCGAATTACATTGAAAAAAAATTGTGTATATGTTTTGGTGTAAGATTGGAGTTTTCACACAGACAAATTTATGTATTGAGCTGACAGTAGAAAAAAACAGTTCAATTTCATGCAGTTTGGTGTTGATTTTGTTTTGTGCTTTGTGTGTGTTTGTCTGTGTTTGCAGACAGGCAATAACCTTTGTTCATTTTTCATCCTTGCACCGTTACTACCAATGCACCTTTTTATACCAAAATTGTATGCCCGATAAAACCATCCATTATTTCCACACTGCAGTGCTTTAAAAGCGTATCTAACTAATGGCATATCATCATCTGCCTAGCTATTTATGTTCCAAAAAACGCGAGTGTTGTAGATTCTACAATGAAAAGTATCGCTATTATATAATCTTTCATAATGCTTTATTAATTGCACCAATTAGTCTTCATTTGATTCATTAATTTGTGAAGAAGAATGGAATGGGAACCCTGCTATTTCCACATTAATTTTCACTACTTTCAATTATCAAAAAAGTGTGGCTAAAAATTCTCAAACTCAAACATGCAATAACGGCACATGCACACCTTTACATGCACATAATATCCGAAAATATTAAATCAATCCCTGTACATCTACCTATCTATCTATATATTTTTTGCTCACAAATTTATATTTACAGCTTCCCGATTCTCACGTTTTCCAGCTAAATTTACAATTAGACAGAATTAGAAATATGTCGGTAGATATGCAATAATGAGTATGCATGATATACAATGCATTTGTATTTATTAATATCTAAAGTGCCTTTAACCTTACCACATAATATTTTACGATCACAACACTTTTATTACCCAACATGTAATATTTTTCTCTCTCTCTTCCGTGCACAGTGATAGGTATATCGATAATAAAAAAATTTGAAAATAAATATCAACTCAGAATACATCCGCACACACACACACACAAAAGCAACATGCAGCTATATGTTTAGAAAGAGAGAGATTTTCTACAATAAATTCTCAGTGTCCGCTTCTTTTGTTGGATCAGCAAAATCCAGAGAGAGAGAGAGAGCGGAAAATGGGACATGTAATGGATGACATGTTTGACATGATGCATGATCTGTCCGCGTGCAAGGAAAAAGATATAATGGTCCAGCAGCAGTCCACACAATTCTAAAGAGAAAAAAAATCGTAACAACTCACGCACTACTCTTCTCTGCTCTATGCTTATTGTCTGGCTAAAAAGGAAAGTTATATGACAGTAGCTTTAAAAAAGAGTAACTTTACCTTTTACCTCCGCTTTTTATTATCCAGCCATAATAATAATAAAAAATACATAGGTATAAGCATAAATACACACAAAAAATATTCAGTTTGGTTGGGTCATTTCTCGCATTCTATTTTTGTGTCCATAAAAAATAGTCTAGGCAGATGGGGAAGAAGAGAAAAGTGTGTCAGGAATCTCGTAAACTGAATGGATGATGGGCGAGGTCCAACTAAAACTTTCCATAATATATACATATACACTTTTTTCAACAGTCTAAAAAAACCAGTGGAGTTAAAGAGAGATGAGCTAATGTATAAACAGGGATATAAAAACTAGGAGGATGCAAAATCATAATACTTTTGCTTATTTCATGTTTTTCTACCTTGCGATGCGAGAGTAGTGGTGGCAAAAGTGGAATTATGATGAGTTAGTGAATAGTAAAAAGACAGAGATATATTACGATGACCTGCTGCTGTTGCTACTACTGCCTTTTGCTCTCTCTCCCTCACTCTTTGACTATCTGTCTGTAATATTGGCTAATAACAAAGCATGCGGAAGAAAGCTTTATTTTCTGACCACTGACTCGTGCCAGCAGAGAGAGAGAGAGAGAGAGAGAGAGTGCAATGTGGTGGTTTCAGGTTTGCTTTGGCTTTGGTTACTACTCCTCCTGGTCTTTTTTTACCTTGTTTGTCCATCATCATCAAGATAACCATATATACACACACACCGGCTATATAAGACATGGCTACCTTTTTTATCCATGATGATGTGCGAATAATGATGATCGTTAGCGTTTTAGATATAAATATGTATTTCTTCCCTCTCACAGACAAAATATTACTTCCTCCAATTTTTCTACATATTCCATGTAACAAGGTATATTATTATTATAAACTCACGCAACAAAAGGTGGTCGTTCATGTTTCATGTTTCAAATTCGTGGAAGCGTAGAAAATGTTGGTGTGTGTGTGTGTGTATTACGCGTGGGCAGTTTTTAGTATCTGTTTCCATCTTCATTTTTCATGATGATGATGACGACGATGATCATGATGAGTATCATGGCATAAATATATATATGACTTGACTCTGAATATTTAGTATATCGCCGATGCGACAACAAAAAAAGTGAACAGACGTTCTCCACCATTCACTTGAAAGATATTACGTTATGGACTTTGGTGGATTAAGTCAAGTTAATATTCGATCACGCGAAATTGTACATGCTCTTTATAGTATACGCGCTCTTCTCTCTCTCTCTCTCTCTCGCTGCCTGTTATAAAATACTGGAGAAACAGGACAGTATTATCCATTTGATTTGTATTTTAGAAACTGAACTTGTTACAGTTTACTACATTTTTTTCTCTCTCTCTCTCTTCTTCTTCTTCTCTTGCTGTGTGTGGATTAAGTATTATTATAAAGGTTTCTGATATTATGATATGATACGCCTTTGGCAGTAACGGGGAAAGGTGATCGTGCAAAAACACGCATCCGTCTGGTAAAAAAAACTCAACGGGGGTATATGCTACGGGGTTATAATATACACAGGTTTTCCTTTTGGGGGGTTTTTAGGTGATGATTTTGATGATGTGATGATAATACACAAAACTATGTATATAATAATATTATATTATTATATAATCCAATTTTATATGCTTTTCCGCAGAAAATCAGCCCAAAAAACCTGTGTAGTTTATGATCGTTTACAAAAGTTTACGGGGTTCAGTGCAAGACATGTAGTCTGGTAGAAGGGATGGAGAAAGGAGAAGATGGGATAGTAGCCTTTTTAGCGTTTTTCTCTCTATCTTCTCTTTAATAAATAGAAAGAAAAGGCAATAAGCCATTTTGCCTTATTTCCACACTCAACTCTACATACACTCATATTATATAGCTACCTATTTTTTAATTAGTCTTAATTAAAGTTTACTTTAAAAAGATACAAGCACACAATGAAATATATAAATCCATTAATCTCATTTGACATACTTACAGTGAGTCTCTAGTATGTGAAAAGTGGGTAAAAAAGCACTTGTCAAAGTGTCAATCATTGTCTAATTCAAATTTCTGTCAAATAAATATACAAAGGTTGTTGGAGGATGATGGAGAAAGTATACAGTGTAATAAGTAATCATGATGAGAGTAGGACACGAACAGTTTCTCTTTTTTTACCCATTCTTCTTCATCTGTATTAGCAAAGCGATATATTATATACATACATAAATATATGGCATAGTCATCTCGTGGTAATTTGCATGTTGCGTGACGCGACGCGACAGTGCGAGTGTACAAAGAAGTGAAAGCAGGAATTATAGAGTGTCACTCCCTATTTACTTGCGCATTAAACTCATTCGTGTCTGTGTACTTTGTTGCTGTTGTTTTTTGTGTTGTGACTTCTGCATACAGCTTCCTTTCCTCTCATCATATCAAATCATCATCCTCCTCTCTTGGGAATCTGTAATCATGGTTTATTAGCTGTAAAACGTCGTTGTATTTATCATCGTCATCATCGTAGTCAACATGAGAATATAATTTTTACAACCGTGTGTCTGCCAAAAATGTGGAACGCGTAATATAGCTTATTGCCTGTTGTGAGTAATCATGTCATGTAGAATTATAACTTTATATATTGTTTTATGAGGAAAATTAAATGGCGCCGAATGGCAAAAACAAAAAAAAAGAAACTACTGTTTTTTTGTGTGCGCTGTTCTGAGAATTTGATTTTTTAGCAGTGTGTGTTCATATATTTTTGTGATGTGCTCTTGGAATGTGTGTAGAGTGAATATACAGCAAATAAGGCTGTTTGTAAATTAGTTCAATTTTTTTTGTTGGGGAAAATGTTGATGTTTTTGTGTTTAAATTTTATGATCTCAGGCAGTTGGAGAGCCTAGCTCACCCCAACCGTCAGTAGACAGGTTGTCTGTATCCTTTGCCCCGGACTACTATGATAAGTCATGCTCTGGCTCATCAGCCGAGCCTCAACAACAGCAATATCCACTTTCTCCGATTGGTATTGGTGAAAGTTTTTTTGCCGGTGAAAGTGGTGGTGGTAGTAGACCAGTCTTGAATGCATCAGTGAAAGATAATTTATTAAACATGAGTGCTATTGATGGAACTGCACTTCCTTCCCCGGGTGGGGGATCAGCAACTTCTCCACCTGCAGCTGCAACATTGGGAGGAGGGCCTGATGCATCAGTGAAAGATAATTTATTAAACATGAGTGCTATTGATGGAACTGCACTTCCTTCCCCGGGTGGGGGATCAGCAACTTCTCCACCTGCAGCTGCAACATTGGGAGGAGGGCCGACGAGATTGTCGGCCAATTTAACAGGTTTGGATTTTAAACTTTAATAAAAATATTAAAAGTATTATTAAAAGTAATGCTGCATGTTGTATATAATTTAAGATGAGGAGGATGATTACTCCACTTCGATGAATGTCATCCTCCAAAGGCGAGCATCTCAGAGAAAAGTGAAAGGGATTGGGAAAAGGAGAACTTCCTCACCGTATGATAGCGACAGGAGACGGTCTTCCGTTTTTACTACGAGCTCCGGAGAGTAAGTTTAATTTCAAAAAAATTAAAAAAAAAGATTTTGCATTAAAATATACAACGGAATTTTTATGGGGAGCAGAACTGCAATAACAATGGAAGGTGGGGATGCTGCTACACAAGAGCAAATATTTGAGAATATTCGCCTTCACAAAGAACTGCTGGACAGTGTTAAACAGCAACCTTGGGACATGAGTAGAAAGCTTAAACTAATTCAACAGGCAAAAGAGTATGTAAAGCGACATGAAGGGCAATTGCAGGAACGACTTGCTCAGTCCAAAAGCACGAAAGATGTGATTGCTCGGTTTAAACTGCTCTTGATTCGAGTAAGTATTCATCTACAAAACTTTGAACATTTAACGGTTGGATACACAAAATACTTATTAATTTAAACGAAAAATTGTTTACTTAAATTTGTACAGTTTTGGCAGCACTTGAAAAGAGAGCTTTCCAACCTGATAGCCAACATGGTTCCTTGGGAGCAACGAATTAAAGAAATTGAATCTCATTTCGGTTCAGTAGTTGCCTCATATTTCACCTTTTTACGGTGGATCTTTTGGATAAATATTGTGATCTCTGCCATACTCATTTGCTTTGTGATGGTTCCTGAGGTATTTGCAAAGTTTAATAGATCAGACTAATGGGAATTTCCCCTGCAATTATATACATTTAATGCATTTACATTAAACTCATGAACATGCGTATGAATATCCTACAGATTTTAGCTTCAGACAAAAGTAAAGCAGGTCAAAGAAAAATTCTACTCCCTTCGGAAGAGCGCACCGCAGCCCATTTGGGAACCCTCTGGGAATTCGAAGGTCTTTTAAAACATTCCCCGCTGTTTTATGGCTATTACACGGATCAGAGAAAGACAAAGGAGGGATATCCTCTGCCACTCTTTTATTTCATCACTGGAATGGCAGTGTACATTTACAGTTTTGTTGCAATTCTACGTCGGTAAAATAAAAATAAGCTTCTTGCAAAACCAGTACAGTTACAGATGCGCATGGAACTTATCGCCAAGTATTCAAGGAGTAAATATCCTGTTTGAAACTTAAAATTCGTAGGATGGCTGCAAATTCCAGACAATCAAAGTTATCTGACAAAGAGGACGAGTGTGCATTCTCTTGGCGTTTGTTTACCGCTTGGGACTACATGATTGGCAATCCCGAGACAGCTCTCAATCGTTTTGCCTCCATCATCATGGGCTTTAAAGAGTCTTTGTTGGAAGAGAAAGAGAAAACAAAAGATGAACGAAAGTGAGATATAAATTGATATTTAAAAAAAACATTTAGTATTATGTCAAACGCCAACAAAACCCTAAAAATAAGCATTATATATTATTCGTAAAAAAGGATTTGCATTTATATGAGTTTTCTGATCATAAATGCAGCTGGAAAGTGATAAGCCTTCGGGTACTTGCCAATTTCCTCATCCTTCTACTTCTTGCCTTTTCCGCATTTGCTGTGGTAAAAGTGGTGGAACGGTCTGAAATTGTCAAGCCCGACGACTCATGGTGGCGTCAGAATGAGATTACTTTGACATTGTCACTCATCACCACCATCTTCCCCAATATCTTTGAGTTGGTTGGCATGCTGGAGAATTATCATCCACGAAAGCAACTTCGATGGCAGCTGGCAAGGTGCATAAATAATTCATATCTTTAAACACACATGACCATGGCCATTGACAATTTTGTCCGCGTAACTTAATTGATTTAATTTATAGCGAATTAATAGAATATATAATATAATTAATTATATTTATTCAATTTAATAGAATTATGGTACTCAATCTTCTCAATTTGTACACTCTCATATTCGCCCTGTTCGGCAAGGTCAACTCAATGACCGAGCAACTTCAGGATATAAAGCGAAACCAAACCGCAATATCATCAACCTCGCCCACATATTACTCCACCACAGAGCCACCACCTTGCACTGACATCGTGGTCAACTGCACTCTTCTTGAAGAGTACGTATTGTTAAAATATTAATATACAAATGTTTGTAGATTTCCTCAATTTTTCTTGTGCAATTTCTTTATTTACTCAATTTACATATGCTTTACTGTGTATGTACAACACGTACTCCATAGGTACGCTTCCTACGAAGCCATCAAAGAAACCAGAGCTGTTCTTATTTTTGTCGCAAATCTCACCACACTCCTGCCCTCATCTCCAGGCGACTTTCAAAGCACCGCTGCCAACTTTCCCTTTCTAAATGGAACTAGCACAGCAGCTGGGAAATTTAACATGACAGAATGGTGGACAATGGTGCATAATCTAACACCCAGAACGGATCTTGCTCAGATATTCAACACAAATGGGACAACCACTTTAGGGGGATCCTCATCTTCCGCAGACTTTTCTTCCGAAACTTGGTCAGAATACTTGGAAAATGAGAACTACACTTTTTGGACAAATCAGTCCTCCATCGATCTTAATGACACACAGGGTCTCTGGGTACCAGAAAATAAAACTGCGCTGGTTTCCGCATTTCCCATAATCATCAAGCTTATCAACGCTTATCTTGCTACACTCATTCCAACTCTGGCAAAAACTACTCCATTTGTAGGCGACTTTGCTTCTTCATCCTCCACTTCTCATGCGGGATTCATGAATGTTACTATTGATCCACAAGGACATTCTTCGCCATCCGGAAGTGTTGGTGGCACCACTTTGCTCCCTGGAGATTTCACCGCATTTCTCGGGAATTTTACTGGAATGCCAACAAAGAAACCAAAGTTGGGGCGTAAAAAGAATAAGAAAAAGCAACAACAACAACAGCAGCAGCAACAACAAACAACGCAACCGGAAGCGCCTTCCCGGTCAAAGCGACAGTTTGTTCCTTGGAACTTGGGAACGACACGAGGCAATAGAAGTAGTACTAGTAGTGTTGAGGAAGCTACGCGAAGCTCAAGAAATCGGGGTACTTCCGCCGCGACCTCAGCTACTACCTCTGCATACACCACTTCAATATCATCCTCCTCATCTACCACATCAACAACAGAGGCTCCAGATGAGGATTACACACAACCAGATTGGTCCAAGTATCCAGTGGTCAGTGGAGAGGTGGAGCCACATCATTCCGGGGAACGAACTGTAGTGGAGGGAGAGGAGACCACCACGGAAGACGACGAAGCAGAGATAAACAATGCAATTACACCAATGGTTGAAGGGGCTGGCGGTGTGCTGATAATTGGGGGTAACGGCAACAGGAAATATTGGATAACCAAGCAAACCACAAGAGGAGACATTCCTAGTGAGCTGGACGAAGAAATTACGACCAGCACTACAACAGAAATGACATCAACAAGTAGTACAACAATGGCCCCGACAACACTCGAGCCAACTCCTGACAATCTGGAAAGATTTTTGACAAATGTGATGACCATGGTCACTTTGATATTTACTCACAACTCATCAAAAACGGATGAGATTGACTTTTCCAGAATAAAGGATTTTTCAAAATGGATAACAACGTTGGAAAGTGTGGTAGAGACAAAGAAAGTGACGCAGGCGTATTTGAATTCTACATTTGGCACAACAGTCAAAGTGAATGTGGATGAGAAGGAAATTAAAACTTGCTATGTGACCGTGTGCGAGGATGGCACCACGGTCCCAAAGAACATTAATGAGTTTTTAAACTGTTCGGATATTTATTGTACGATGCAAAGCTTGTTGGGACCGAGGATGGATAATTGCTGGATTCCTAGGAGTCGGATGTGCATAAGTAAAGCTGAAAATCAGAATTCTGCCTATTATTAGTTTACCCCATGCACAACAACTTGTATTTTTATGGCTTTTTATTCCCCAGCTACCACGGAACCCGCTCCGACGATGGACCCGGACGTTAGTATCCGTCTGAGAAAATTGTGTTGGGAAACCATGTTTGGTCAAGAGATTGTCAAATTGACTGTTATGGACCTGGTATGGCTGCTCATTCCACTTTGATATCATTTAGAGCTATGCTATAAAAATATTTATTTTACCTTTTTAACTTTTTGAATAGATTATCACTGTGGTCTTCATCCTAGTCCTCGACTTTATTCGCGCCATCCTTGGCGGGAGGAAAGAAAAAGGATGAGACGCCTCTCGCAAAGTGGGCCATGCTCATTCCAATGACGTCAAAGGATAAAGATCCTAGTAAGGGTGGTAGTAGCACTGGTAGGGGTGGTGAAGCTGGAGGAAGTGGTAGTGGACAGGAAAAGAGATCCTCCATTTTAACTACCGGTAAAATGACCGGATTTGCGGGAGCTGCAAAAAGGGCAGCTTTGAAAACAAGACAGCAGCAGCAAGACGCATCCAAGAAAGATCCGAAGCAGCCTACATCCAGTGGGGGAGGGGAGGATGATGGGAATGCCACTGATGGTGATCAAGCATCATTACCAGAGGATCACCAACAAGCGCATGCGCCCACAACAGGCACCACCATAGGGACAAATAAGCAGAGTGGTGCTACTCCCGCAAAAAAGCCTCAACAGAAGCCACCTGTTGCGGCAAGAAAGCCGTCGTGTACAGACTCTGTTGCGTCAACAAGGTCAGAAATCCCCGTGATTAAAATCAGCGAAGAGGTGGATTCTACCGGGAAGGGTTCCACCCCTATTACTATCCAACCCATTTCTGGAAAATCTACAGAGACGATGTTGCCTTCACCTTCACCATCGACATCATCTATTCCTGAAGGAGCACGGAGCCCAAGTATAGAACCTGAAAAGAGGAAGCGTGTTGTGAAGGCCATAATTAAAGCATCCAAGGTAAAAGATGCAGCGCAGTTGGCTTCCTACTACTACCACAAAAATTAAATTGAGACATTAAAAGCAAAGAAAATGGTGTTGGGCAAGGAAAATAAAATAATAATAATGGTGAGAAACTGTTGGTATTTTTTTGACAGGAACAAGAACCCATTCCGCAAGAAGATCCATCATCCAAATCAACGACGGCAACCGTGTCGAAATCCGCAGATACAAAGGTAGAGGCAGGTAAATCATCAACAACGGGAGAACAAATTGGTAAAAAATGAGTAAATCATGCAAGGAATTTTGTTACTTAAAAAAATCTTTTTGTTTACATTTTTACAATCAAGTCCATAGATCTTTTAATACTATTGGCATTTTAAGCTTCTTTTTTTTAAATTGAAATGCTATCCCATGTTCTTCTTCCCACTTTTATGTTGTACTAAACGCCGCTATAAAATTTTGTACATATATTTTGTTTGTTTAATCTTGAAAGATGTACTGTAATGGAAATATAATGGAAAGTGTTCAGCGAGGAGGAAATGTGCGGAAACTAATTTACTAATTTTTTAAGTCACTTAATATCATTATTTTTAAATGCTGTACATGTTACGGTCATTATTGTAATATGACAATTTGTAAAATATTAAAAGCCTTTGTAGTGCCGACTTGTACGAATTTAAAAGTTATATACTTCTTACCTAAGGTATATTTAACTAAATCATAGTTAGCTAGTAGTAAGGAATTTTCATGGTTCTTTGTCATCATGAAAAGCTTCTGATAATGAATTTTTAAGATTATCCCTTTGTACATATATTGTTTACGTATAAAAAATACGAATACCTATAAATGTAGTTAGAAAAAAGTTGATAAATCTGTACTTTTATTATTTTATAACATCAAAAAAATATTGCGAGAATATTTAAATGTAAGTTTGAACAAAAAATGTCTTGACTTGATGGACACAGCAAAAAATAAGTAGATATACTTAAGCTTGTATGTATACTTTACATGATTTTTCAATGATTAAAATTCATACGCATAATAATATACCTATGTAATGATATCAATGTTTATATATATAATAATGTATGTATAATGTAAACTTGGAATTAAAAATAAATGCTTTATTAGCTCTTCTCGATTTACTTTCGATTTATGTCGTTTGTTGTGAGGCTGGCTTGTTTTCTTAAGTAATCATATATATAAATGTACATTTTTTATACTACAGATGATGATTTGATGACTAAACTGACTTGCTATATAAATAGAAAAAAATAAAACACAAAATACATATATACCATATATTTATGATGACTAAAAATGCTCATAAGTAATCTATAAGAGATGATCTAGCAAACGTCAAGGTCCACTCCTAAAAAAACCTGAAGTGTCATTGTTGATATAAGACATTGTTGTGTTGTGGTAGTGAAGGGCCTGTTATTTGAGTGCAAGGGTGGAGAACACGCCACACCAAACCACCATCAGCAACAAGTTTAGTTGAATGTCTACGAAAATTCGCATTCAATCAAATCCCAAATCCTCGTCCAACGCATAACATCGTTACACAATAAATACATAGATGCATACATAATCTCACATTAATGTACCTTTTGACAGGGTCGCCTGTCTACTACCACCACAATTTATTTCCAAAAGCTTCAATAAAACTTACATTTCTACATTCTAAGTTTACACACAGTAAAAAATGGCTCCGACAACAACAACAGCCCTGCCGCTAGTGTTACGTGCAAGTTTCTTATTTTCAGGAATGTTTGGGATTCGACTGGACGGGTTAAAAGACCGTAAGATGCATTGCTTATTTTACCCCATCATCCCACGCGAACAATTTTATAAAAAATTATTCCAATTAATTTATTTTCTTAAATTTCCTTAGATAATGGGCATCCAATAACCGTTCAGAGTGCAATGCCACTCAACTTCACAGTGCCAGCGATCGTAATGGATCCGGCTACTACGTCTGTGCAAAAATCACAACTGAATACGCATTTTGCTCTAAATGGCAGTAAGTTTAAATGTCTATGTCTGTAGTCTCTGTACAACAACTTGTATTTTCTTGCTACTTATTTTAAAATTATAGCTATTATATTTTTTAATGATTTGTTATTTTTTGTGTAATACACAGGAATAGACAATGTACGATGTTTAGATAAATGCAAAACAGGCAACGACATCAAAAACAATGGGAATAGCAATAATAATCAGATAAATCCATTCTTAAACTCAATCAAAAACAAAACGAGTGCGGTAGGGATAACCAATAATGGAAACAATAAAAATAGCAGTAGTAATAATAATGGAAGTGAACTTGTTATGCAGCTTCCATTATTAGAATTATTTGCAACTACGTTGCGACCGGTGTCGACAACCAAAATGCCTCCAGTGGAAAAACCCTGTGGACCAGGTAAATGCTCTAATGAGGAAATCTGCGTTTCGTGGATGAAGGAAAGTGGAAATGAGCACAAGAAAAATCTTCTTGTTTCACGAAGAGAGTCTCCAATGATGGTTCATGAGTGTCTTCCCAATGATGTAAGTTACACTGTTTGGCATATATATAAGTTATTGCCAAATCATAATTATGATTTTCGTATTTGTATTGATTATTTTACCATAAAACTGACCCTAGTTATTGTAGAATTATTTCAATACGGGATATCCATGAATTAATGCGAAAAACGGCAATATTGATTTTTTTGAATGATTTAGGGAATCCATTGGACTAAAATGAATCCAACCGGTGCGAGGCTCTGTGAAAGGGGGAAAACTCACTCCATAATTGCAAACCAAAGCCACAGGAATTGTATTGAGAGCAGCAGTAGCAGTGCGGTTGAAATTTCATCTTGTGATGTTATTTGGCATTATGCTTGTGTTGACGAGAAAGGTTTTTAACTTTAATTACTTTGAATTGCCTTTCTTGTTTGATAGCTATCAATATTTACTTGACAATATTTACAATAAGTTATTGTTTACAAAAGTGTATCTATTTTTCTTAGATTCCCCGCATAGCTGCTCACTTCGCCAGTGTCCTTTCAAGGGAGCTTGCATTGAAGTGAAGCATTGTGACCTACGGCATCTCTGCCACTTGGAAGCTGTATGCACGCCAGAATTCTTAATCCCAGACAAACTTCGTCATAATATACGTAGGAAACCGGAAAATCGTGCGGCTATTAAGCATTAATTTGGAAGAAAACGAGTATAATCCGGAAAACAAAATAAATAAATTTTACGTAAATATATTCAAACAACTTGATATTCATACCACGTATCATTCGCTTTGTTGCGAAATCCAAATCAAAAGACCTTTTTTTCCTACTACGTACAAATG
>JAITYZ010003004.1:0-16897 GCA_027744595.1 Paronellides praefectus | reverse complement strand
TTATAAATATACCAAAACAAGTCCTTTTGTTCGCACGCTGGAGTGTGGATACAAGTATGCTGCTTGCCCTTTTATGCCTGAACTGGTTCCATATCGGGCAGAACGCTTCATGGATTTCCAACTTCCGAGTCTTGCCCTATATCATGGATCTCTTCGTTTTCTAAGTTGTCACAGAATGCAACGCTCTTATTTTTCCCCGGTTGTCGAGCTTGTTTCGCCTTTTGATATGGCTACCTGGATTTTTTCATTTATTTCGATTGTTATTTGCCTTTTGCTCTTGCATTTCTTAGACTATTTATATATTAAACTTAGTGGTACCACTTCTAAAAGCATATCTATTTTTACGTCATTTCGAGAAAACGCAGCACAACTGCTTAACAAATTGTACAAACTCACTGTTGTTTTATTGGATCAAGGCTGCAGCTTATTTGACAATTTGCCCACAAAGCGTATGTATGAAATTCTGATCCTTTTTCCGATTCCATTTTGCTTTCTTGTTTTAAGTAACGCGTATAAAGGGGATAATATTCAAAGGCTTACCGTCTCTGCACCTCTGATTCGATTCGACACTCTGGATACACTCGTTGATCACAATTTTACAATTCGTCTGCGACCTGTTTTGTTGGGGGATCAAGCACAAGAGAAGTTTGCTAAACTTTTTAAAAATCCGAAAATTGAGCTTTTAGAAACATTTACAAGTGACCATGTGCGATATCCTCTTGTTTCTAGTCTATTGATGGAAGTAATTGACAGAGGGGACTATTTTGCCTCTACGAACGAGCTGTATTCAAAGCTTTCAAAAAACCAAAAACGATATTTCAATCATTCCAAAGTTCCAAACTCGGACTGGAGTGTGGAAAAACTTTTATATTCTCCGAATGATTTCATTGATTACATTTTTAAGTGTGACAAGTCGGCTGTCAATTTACCCAGTCATTTGGCAGCAGTGATCTCTGCAGCTATGAATCAGGAAAGCAAACCAGCATTTGTCGGGAAGGATATGATTCTAGAGTCATTTAGTGGATACAGATTTACGGGTGTTGTACCTTTTAGAGCCTACAAACGAATTGAAGGTCTCTTTCAGTCTGGGATTATTGAATCCCGCAACAAATATTTCTCATTTGTCATGCAAAAATTTGTTGGCATTTTTGAAAATATGGAGATGGAAGACTCTTTAAAGGAGTCAATGTCTTATTTAATATTTTTGATTTTAATTGTTGCCAATATACCTGCATTCTTTTCATTTGTGTTAGTCGAAAAATTGGAAGTGCATCTGGGATATAAAAAAGTTGGTCAGGTTTCCAGAAAGACGATTAATTGTTTTAAAAAGTTTGGTTATATTTCTTTACAAAATGTAAAAACATTTTACAATAGGATAGATAGCATCAATTTTATGGAAAAGCTATTAATTTTTTTGGACACATTAAAATTTAATCTGGCCGATGCAAATAGTAAAATTGGCATGAGCTTGAGAGACACTACCGATAACTTGTAAACGAGTAAACCATTATGTAACACACCTGAACCAAACTTGTTTTGAAACCTGGATATAGCATACATCAGCGGGTCACAATAAAAGGTGTGCATTTTTTATTGTTGACAAAGGCAAAAATTCATTAATTTTGAAGTGACATTCATGCTATGTATTTCCATAGAGATTTAATTCTATCACCATAAATATTTAGTTGGTAATTGCTAAATACATAAATTTTAATTATATACTCCTCACTAAAGCCATGTTTTAATGCAGTCTGCAGTACACGGAATATGCAGCATGTAATTTGTAAATTAAAGAAAATTATTCTTTTGTACTTGAACTATTTTCCCGTTCTGTAAACACTAAATGTTTATAGGCAACACGTTAATTATTAAAAATATACAAACACATACCACTCTACCCACATATGTGAATTTATTCAATTGCTAAATAAATAATTGCTACCAGTTGTTATTTGTCAAAGTTATCATTGTACGTAATTTTTCCTTATAAATCTAAATTTGATAATAAACGAATTCATGAGCCACAGCAGCTAGCAGCACAAGTGCAACTAAACATTTTTATAAAAACTTTTATAATATGGGTTTCTCTTTAATTTCGTTAGCGTTTAGATTTTTTTATTCGTTTTTTATTGGTTTTTCTCTTGGTTTATTTAAAGGTGTCGTTACATTTAATGTTCTCGACAAGGCATTTGATTTGTCTTTAAAGTCAAGATGCACACTGCATTTCTCGCACACAGAGGAATTCGAGCCCCTTAATGTAACCAATAATCTCAAAGTGGAATCATTTTCCATTCGAGATGAAATTCTAGAGAAATGTAAAATTTATCAAAGTTGTGTCTCAATCCATACGGTCAGCGTCTACATGTTTCTCAATGACAATCTTGAGTCAGACTCTTTTACCGCAACCGAATGGGAACGGCAACTATTTTTCTTAATAACCGAATCCGTACTACATCGACAAAGGTATCAAGTAGGGTGCATTTTGCAGTTTCCAAAACTCTTTTCAATTACATTCAATGACAAGTCGTGGCTGGAATTTTCATACGAAGATACTCTCTGGATGAGTAGCGAAGATACTCGCAAGTCATCATTTCAAACATATGCTCTCGCCTACTTGCCCTTCACAGAATTACAACTCAAAACTCCAATCAATGCGATAATATTCCTCAACGTAAAAATTATTTTGCTGGTTCAAAATTCCATATTTGTTGGATCAATCGATATATCTACCGCAACAAATGATACATTAAGTTTCTGGGGCGATACGTTCGTTAGCACATTACAGTTGGCTGATATTACAAACTCTCAGCAGTTAAAACAAATTGAGTTTGTAGTTGGCGGAAAAGAACGACGGGGAGTTTCGGATGAAATGACACTCGCAAAACAGGAAGCTATATTTTCGAACGAAAACTCATTAGAAATATCCCATCACATTATGACGGCTCATTTTAATTGTTCAAGATCTATTCTTTGTGAGTCTCCTTGTGAGTTTACGTTGAGTACGGATTTCGATTTGGTACTTCCGTATAGATTTAGAACGACTAATGTTCCATCTGTTGCGGAATCAAACTCTGATGGTGGGATAAAATATATGGTAGTCATGAGCGGAGAGAACCAAATTTGGCTGTCCGAAATCGAGTCTCTTTTGAAGCCATTTAGTT
The DNA here is from genome assembly GCA_027744595.1 of Paronellides praefectus. Taxonomy (NCBI): domain Eukaryota; kingdom Metazoa; phylum Arthropoda; class Collembola; order Entomobryomorpha; family Paronellidae; genus Paronellides; species Paronellides praefectus. Next base: position 13,736 of record JAITYZ010003004.1, on the reverse strand, counting down.
TGAAGGCATGGATGATGACTGGTGCAACAATGGTCGTAATATGGATCGTTATCACAGTAGGAAATACATCCGGTTTATCCTTTGGGTCCAGCCTTTTTTGGCTCTTTGCCACAATTCTTGAGCAAAGTGACGACGGGAGTCGATTTCGTAGCAGGTATGTTTCCATTTTTGTGGTTAGCTGGATCACGCTTGCAATCCTTCTGAGAAATCTGTACACATCAACAATGTACTCTGACATGACAACACAGCCGGATCCTCCCAACTTATATAAAAGCTCGCACATGCACCAATTGGAAAATCAAAGTCAACTCAATGGATTCAACTACTTGTCTACTGATAATGCCGCATTCCGAATTGTAAATTGGGGTGAAAATCCTGACTGCACAGTCAACCAGTTCAGAAAGGAAGGCGTGTTCACAGAATCTTTCTTAAGAAACAAGCCAATCTTGTATGAGCCATCGTGCTTTACAGGGTTCCCTGCTAAATATATGATGTCAACGTATTCTGAGAAGGAGGACCTGGTACTTTTTTACATGGTTGACAGAACAAATGATGACCTTGGTTGGATTAAATTTGTTTCATTATTTTCCAAAAGAGCCATTTATTTCAATAATGAGGAACCACAGTTTGCTGCCACAAGTTTGATTGCAATTTACCGTCAAACATTTTTCACAGAAATGATTGAATGGGTGCTAGCTGCTCTTTACAGCTCTGGTATTCAACAACATTTAAACCAAATATTAAGAGCTAACAACTTAAAGTTTACCCTTGCCAACAAGGCCATAACGAAATCCAATCTCACAAAACCAGTCAATTTGGAACAGTACGCATATCAACATGTTGTACATCAGGAAAGACATGTGAAAAGCGTTTCTTCGTCAGTAAAACATGTCAAAGGTGTTCCCTTTGAAATGAGGATCATTGATAATGCGACCCTACGGGATATTATGGTTTGTTTGAAGCTGTATGGTGGAATGATTGGGTTAAGCACTGCAATTTTTCTCCGAGAAATATCGGATACATTATTAGGTTGGCTTTGTGTGAAGATTTACAAATTGTTGAAAATAATATCAAAATTGCTCATGATTTGTATGATCATGCTAAGTAGTGCAGTAAACTACGTATACCTATACATGTATGAGATTATCATTTAAGTTAATTACGTTTCAACAGTAAAATAAAGAATACCTACAATATATAAGATTGGAGTAAAATGTAGTAAGATAGCGTCGTAGTTTAGTAGTCAATTTTATGCTATAAAAATGCGAAACCTATGCTAAAGACGAAAATAAAGACATAAATCACGATTAAATAATTAAAAATTGTGTTGCTTAATTTAATTTGGAAATAAATAATTACAACGTCACAAATAATTCACTATAACAAAGTACTTTGTAACATTCATTTCATGATTTTTCCAGATTCATGGTCAATACGTTACTGAATTATAAACTACGTGAAATGAGGCTCTGGTAATCATAAAATATTTTAAGCGCACGAAAGAGTATTGCGGACCAAAACAAGTAGTTCAAAAGTTGTAGTAACATGAAAATGGATAAAATGGAATAGTCGTGCGCTTTCTCTTTGTGAAGATGGCGAAGACTTGCTTTTCTCAACTAACAGATTTTATTAAGCAAGCTTTGTTTGGGATGACAACGTATTAAAATGATTAAATTAAAATAATATAAAGTAAACAAAAAGTGTTTTTTTCAACACCGGAAATATGTATAGTTTTCATTTATTGAATAAACACGGAAGCAAAAACATACAATTACAATGTATTTTGCATAAGACGCATTTTTTCACTGTTATGAGATTAATTATTTTATTTACATTTTATTTTATAATACGATAATCCTTAAGTTATTAATTATCGTGCTCCTAAATATTATTCTATCGTAAAATCATTTAGTTTATTTTTATCCTAATTCCGAATGGATATTAAAAAAATGTAAAAATGTTTACAATTTGAATGTTCTTTAATAAATAAAATAATACTTAAATCCAATAACTAAATAGTACCCACACCCAGTAGTCGTAGTTTTTTAGTATTTTGTTTCGAGTGTAAATTAGTAAAAAACATATTTATTCAAATTTCAATTCAACTTCATTAAGAATACCTTCTCATAACATCCAAATTTTCACCTCTAGTCCAGCTACAAACAATTTATTTAGTGCCATAAACAAACGACCATCAAACGACTGGGAATTTCTCAATCGTTCACCAAACAGACCACAATTTCTGGTCCACAAACAGGATAAAAAGGGATTTCGTTGAGTCGTAGTTATTGTAACACAAATTAAAATCAGTAAGTTCTAAATTGAATGCTAAAAATCCGGTTGATTTGTATATCCTATTAATTATCATTGATAATTTATCAAGTATGACGAAGCAGCTTGATACGATTATTCAACAAATTAAGTGGCAAAATGAAAGTATTTTCTTGTGAATGGTCATTTTATATTCATTAAGACATGTCCGGCATTAAAATGTAATTGTCAAGTCGAATGAGATGCTTAGGTAAAATTTCAGCTTCCAAGCTCAGCTTCAAAATTCTTCGAAATAGAAATTTATTTGAATTTTTAGAAACGTTTATGATGGTTAAAAAAATTATAACATAATTTTTATATAACTCATCGAAACTAAATTAAACTATGGTGCATGAATATAGGTATGCCATTTAACTTGTCGGTTGTTCGGTTTACGTTTAACAAACGTATTGTGAGCAACAGATTATATATACATTAAAGGTATGCTGCATACCTTACTACTAAAGGATATGTACCTGTACCACAATAAATAAAGTAATTTTATGATTCCAAATAAATGTTTTCAATATTACAAAAAATATGTTATTTTGACCATGAATTTTAAAAATGTTTAATAACTCTTGAGATTGAATTTTATTTTGTTTTTCAACCAAAGCCCTGACGACAAAAAAAACAAAATATGTAATAGCTCACATACAATAACTTGCCTTGCCTGCCTTTTGTTTAAAGAATATATAAATATAAATAAGTTTTTTTTATGTATGTAGTCAGTTATTTTTTCTAGTTTTGTATTGCGATTTTGATTTGTGTTCAACCACTAGTCGGTATTTCACCCGTTATACTATAGTGTTCAGTTAATTCTTTATACATTTTATAAATTGTAAGTACAATAAATTGATTTTGTTATAGAAATAGGATTTTATTTTTTAAATTCGTATGCAACAGGGTATCGTTTTGGTTTGAGCAATAAAACTCAAATCCACTCTGATTTATTTATTTCTTGATATGTTGTACATGTCCACAGTATGCTATTTCCAACAATACCAAAAAAATGACTCAAGCTATGTGGATTGGAATTTAAATTATTAACAAATACAAGGAAAATTTTCTAGACACACACGACATTACGTGAAGGCAACTATACAGGCATTCATCCAATTAATATTAAGGTATGCTCAAAAATAAAACTGAATTGATACAATAAAATATTTTTAAAACATTTATTTCCATATACGCCTTTGAAGCTCATACATGAATTATTCAGGCTGAATACGAACATCCACAAACAACACAAATCCTTTTACCTTGCTACTGAACAAATTCAAATTAACACGGAATTTTTCTCAAACTTTGTTTGGAAATTGCGGACGTTAAAATGCCTTTTTAGAACGAAATTAGCATGTATGGAATTAATTTTTTGCAAATATATATTATCGTCTTCAATGCAACTGTACTGTACTACTATTAAATGTGCATTTAACGATACAAAAATTCAATTGAAAACGTTTTGAGCTTTATGTTTTACTACGTTTGAAACGTTTGTGAAGTTTGTTATTATTTCTAGTCTATTCCCATCACACGAAAAATTCTATTGGTAAACCAGTCAATTTTTTATCTAGCTTGAGCGTTAAAAAGAGATTCGTGAGTAGATTGAAATATAGAGGGATAGTCAGGATAGCGATAACTAAACAAAATGTTAAGTGATAGCGTAAAACGGCATGTGGCCTTTAGGTTTGGTCCATTGGCACAGTACACACTCACTGGAAGTTTTATTTGGAATAAAAAATCCGGAACCTTTCAATTGCAGAAAGGGACACCATGGTGGATTGCGTATACTATGCATTTGTCAGCTCCTTGTTTTTCGTTACTCGTTATAGTATATCTCTATACCCTCATATTTATGGACACAATTGTTGAAGAGGAAGAAGCAGAATCCCAAAAACCTGTAGAAAATCTTGACAATCAGATTCTGATCCGTGTTTGTGTAATGCTTTTGTTTCTTATAACAAGTACAATTACGATTTTCGCTTCAGCTGAATGGAAGCATCGTGAAGAAATTGTGGAATTTTTCAATCAAGCATTCATGTTTAACGAATATTTGCGAAAAAGGTTAATACCTGCTCGAGACCTACTTGAACCAGAAAGGCATGTATGGCAAGTGCGTTTGGCCAAGCTTGTTTGCTACGCCCCATTACTCATTCCATTCGTCTTTGCTGCCAATTTGTTTCATCCTGCCGATCCAATGCATAATTTGTTGGAGGATGTGTTGGAGATTCCCATGACCACTTCAGTTTTGGTTGTATTCCTGTTTATGCCGTATGAGCTTTTCTGTGCCTATTCATTCATAATGCGCGCTATGGTCCCATCCTTTCAAATTTTGGTTGATATATATTTGGTGAAGTACTGGTTCGACATTGCAATGCCAACGACGGTTGTAACGGTGTTGGAAGAAAGGAGGAAAACGTATTTTCAGACGGAACGACTGGGAGTGCAGCCCCAAGAAAAACTTGTTCTTTTATACCGAAGTCTCCAAGTTCTCAACAAGATATGCAACTGCAACTTGTCCACAACTGAACTTTCCTATCATTCAACAGGAATGCTTTTAGCAGCAATGACCGCAGCTTTTGCATTTATTCGATACAAGCATTTGATTACGTCAATGAAGGGTTTGCCACTTCTTACAATATTGGTGCTCACATTCCTTATTTCAATATTGATTTACTATGCAGAGTGCAGCTTTATTGACTCCCTTGAACAGAGAGGAACAAAATTTAGAGAGAGGATTTTGAGGAAAACTACGAGAAGATGTGAAGTATACAAAGTAGCAAGGTCCTTTCAGGCAGTTACTTTAAAAACCGGGGGACACTTTTTCCAGGTTCACAACAGCACCTTTTTTGATTGGTGTAATGCATTGTGTAACAACTTGGTTACTTGTCTGGTGACATTCAAGTAGGTAAACGCATACAGAGAAAATGTTTCCTTGCCATAAATAGATACACTATAGTCATGATTTTATAAAGTAACCTTGCAAAAGTTAGGCGTGAGGCGGAATCGAATCCAGCCGTCTGTGATTAAGCGCATCACTATTGAACCTCTCAACTACCACACCACTTTGTACAAGGAGTACTCTAAATATCGTTTATGCTCTGCTTGTCTTAGGCACTATTGTCTCTGGTTTATGAGCGTCTTTAATATATCACTATCACTAATACCTAATTGTCATTTGTCACATCCTCTTATTATGCTAATTGGTTGATGGGATTGACCAGTCCGTCACTATATATCATTGTGTGTCAATGAATTGAGCGATACTGGTATAAGAGGTGATGGAGATAATAATAGTAATTTACCGTGACAAGATAGACAAAATTGACTACAAAGAGACCGCGATATCCGATTCCGACGGATTTCCTGAAGAGTCTGTGTAGATAAATGATTAGTCTCCGGATATCAATTGGAAGTTGTTCCGCATTGTTAGCCTCCGTCAGTTGTTCTTGCAATTCATCAATCTAGCCTCAGAGAATTTCAGTCACATTATAGATCATATAATTTGAAGACAACACTTTAATTGTATGAATTGTACCTGCAAAGCCGAAATACTTGCGCAAACGCATGCATGTAGACCGTTTGGATCGTAATATTTGTTCGTGTAAAAAAGGTTGATCTGTTATTTATGATGTATCTCCTTGTTTTTTATAAAATATACCAAAGATTTATTTTAATTTCATTATACCTTCAGAAAAAGTTATATAATATAGCGTGTGTGTATTAAGTTGGGAATTGGGAAAGCAAAACTCAAATACTTTTTTGGAAAAAAGTTTTGGTTATCATTGGCTCAATAGATGATATTATAAAGAACTTTAAAATTTTTAAAATTCAAATTTATATGACATTCAGATTTATAGTATAATTTGCTTTTCCTTTCATTGTTATTACTCCTGAAGAAGAAATGAATTACATTTCGAAAGCTTGAGTTTAAAAGAAAATACATTCCGTCAAGCCCTTATTATTTCCTATAAACTATAAAGAACTTATTAATATATGTAGTATGTACTATGTAATAAGGAAACACTATAAGTATATGTATGTATATATCATGATATTTTTCATGTCCTGATCTCGTACCTGTTTCATAAAAATTATAAAAAAAGAAAGTAATTTTTCATTAAATAATGTTATGTGTGTATCAAAATATTAAAGAAAAATACAACAACAAGAGTCTATTGAAAGACTTAAAAAAATGTATAATATATCAGCAGAAATACTTGTTTAAGTTAGACTCATTATTAATGTAGCTGTAACGTAATCAGATGAGAAATGATAGCAAACGATAAAGCAAAATTTCGTATTTTCTGAAAACATACTACTTGCGGTATAAATAATACATTAAATTAATAATCATGTAAACAAAATATTTTCCCGATTTGAAAGTGAATCAAATCTGATGTACTAAAAAATCATTTAATGAAAAATAAATGAAATATTAAATTGATTTAGGTTTAAAAAAATTGCAAACTTTTAATGTGTAACTTTTTAAACCATGAAATATGATCAATTTGACCAGGCATTCAAAACAAATGTAAATTTACAAAATATATAATAAATATATATTGTAACATGTGTATTCGCTGTAATTTTTGAAATGTTTAATACGATATTCTTAGGTATTTGCATGTAAAAGTATATAGATAAATATTATATGTGTGTACAGACGTGATATAGGTACGTAAGAAATTGTTATATGAAAAACAGTAAAAATAAATTATATGTTTTTGATTTATTAAAAAAGATTTATTCATATTATAATTCATTCATTAAAACATTTATTCATTTTTCTTTGGACTGACTCATAAAAATATTGATATAATAATGATGACAAAAATACACTTACAACCCTACAAGGATATAACTAGTCCATTGGTTACTGCTTTAAACATTTTAAAGCTTCGCAGACTGTACTCCTCAATTACCGTTTCGAAAGCAATTATGGTTTCAATTATTGCTTCTTGATGGTTCTGGGTGCCCCATCCCAGTACATGGACTGACTCATAAAAAATATTGATATAATAATGAATCATTATTAATGATGACAAAAATATACTTCTGAAGATATAACTCGTCCATTTGTCCCTCCCATACTTAAACATTTTTAAGCTTCGCAGACTGTACTCCTTCGAATACCGGTTCGAAAGAAATTATGGTTTCAATTATTGCTTCTTAATGGTTTTAGGTGCCCCATCCCAGTACATGGTTTTATTTTTATTTATTTTTTTGACTGCAGGAGCTTCTTCACCAGTTGTGTGCTGCTGTATAAATTTGATTAAAATAAGTAATTAGACACATTTAGTAATTAAAAAAAAAAGTATAATATGGGAAACAAATTTTATTTGAACCGTGTATGTATATGGCTTACTGATGAAATAATTAACCAACTCAAAACGAAGAATCCCGTAAGTTTGGTCAAAATATGAATTTTACTTTTAATCATGATAAGGACAAACTGCTTAAAACAAAAACTTGACTCAAATCAAATATTTGAGTTCGAGTACAGGATGTACCAACTTGGCTTCCTTACGTTCTTACATGTATTCGTTCTACACAGAGCTAACAAAATATTCTATATGTAGCTTATTACTTATTTCATATCGTTATTATAATAAAACTAATCAATGTTTAACAACAGCTCCCGACAAAACCGCAATACTGAATAGATAATAAAAAACGTTGACGACACCATTTCATTTCAATATTTAGTTATGTAGATAAATGATTAAATTTCAGAATTCAAAATTGACAATAGTTTGTCACAAATATGCCCCTGACTTTCAACTATTGCTTATTGGTTCTCGACCCCCCACTCGTCCAGTAGCCCGTCTTATTTTTATTTTGTTTTTTGACTGCGGGAGCATTTTCACCGATTGTATGCTGCTATACATTTTTGATAAAAAAGTATAAATTATATAAATACTTACATATATATGCGAAAATCGAACTTCAAGTATATGTATTGCTTACGGATGAAATTATTAACAAACTTAACACGAAGAATCCCATAAGTTTTGTCAAGATGTGCATTTTACTTGAAATAAACAAAACCAAACATGCAAAATTCTGCTTAAAACTGGCTAAAATATTTAGAGTTCGAACACGAAATGCACGAACTTGGTTTCCGTATAATGTTCTTATTTGTATTTTCTCTACACAGAGCAAACAAAATAATATACAGCTTATAATATATATCCAAGGGGCTTAGAACAAACCAAGATATACCTTCTCTTTCCAGTTTCTCAGCGTCCCCTTCATTAAAATAGCCCTCAGGCCGTATAGCATTGGGGTTAGTTTGAATTTTAGGTAAATCATGCCGATCCATTTAGAATTTTAATATTTAAGGGAGCAGAAATAAGCGATTGAAAGTTCAATCGGACTAAAATGTCCAGGTATTTTATCAAAATGAGATTTTCTAAAATCGAAAATATTTGCACCCTTGTCTTTGTCATGTTTGCATTTACGATGCATGTTCCATCCATCCCATTCGTAATGAATGTATGTAAAAATATTTCACTTTGAAGAGCACAACGTTTAATTCGTTTTGCTGGCATATTAACTACAATACGGATGGAGTCACCCCATGAAACTCATTTGGTATTTATACATACCTATGCGTGTTTACCTGTTACATTTACATGATGATATAATGTTCATTGGTGATAGGATTACTAAAATTGCACATTATTGCTTTTGAGAAATACAAACAATTTGCCATTTTCTGTTTTCCATTTTATGTCTGCCGTTTCCTTGAAAAAAATGTATGATTATTATAAATTATAAATGTAAATTAAAATGTATGAATCTATTTTCTGTTCTGGCATTCACCCTCGGCACCTCTGTTCTATTACCTTTGCACATCTTTTCTTCATTTTTATATGTATGTATGTATTGCAGAGAATAATATGAGTAAAAAAGCTGAAAGTACTTGCATCACTTCAAACAGTTCCAGTTCAGCGTATCGATATATTGCATTGTTTGTATAATGTGGGACTACTTGTCAAAAATCCCATTAGATACCTTGTTATTTATGTAGAAAACAAATCATATCTTCTTTTCTTTATTCATTACAAATTCCTGTGACGTGCTCAGTTGCTCAGTCTCCCCTTCATAACCCACAGGCCGTATGGCATTGGGGTTAGTTTGACTTTCAGGTAAATCATGCCGATCCATTTAGAGTTTTAAATATTTAAGGGAGCAGACCCAGTGACCCAGAAGTAAAGCGATTGAAAGTTCAATCCAACTAAAAGTGGCAAAATGAGGTTATCTAAAACCGAAACTATTTATACCTTTGTCTTTGTTTCCATTTACAATTCTCTGTCCCATGCTCATACTTGTAATGAATGAATGTGAATTTATATAAAATACTTCACTTTTAAGAGCACAACGTTTAATTTGTTTTGCTGGCATAGTAACTACAAAATGGGTAGCGTCACCCCTTGCACCCCACAAAACCCATTTGGTATTTATACATATATGCGTGTTTTCCTGCTACATTTACACGATGATACAATGTTCATAGATGATAGGATTACTACAATTGGACAGTTTTGCCTTTGAGAAATACAAATAATTTTCCATTTTGTGTTTTTAAGCATTTCCTTGAAAAAATGTTATATAAAAAATGTATGAATCCACTTGCTATTCTTGTATTCACCCTCGGCACTTTCGTTCTATTACTTTTGCATATCTTTTAACATTTATACGTATTGAGACGCAGAAAATAAATATAAGTAAAAAACTGAACGTACTTACATCACATCCAACAGTTTGAGTTCAACGTATCGTTTTTGTATTGTGGGGAAGTGAAGGAAAATACTTGTCAAAAATCCTACTAGATACCTTGTTATTTATGTAGAAAACAAATATGTCATTTCTGTTCTTTATCCATTACATTTTTTGTGCAAGCCGTTCGTCATTTTGTGATGGGAGAGAAAGCAACAGCCAGACCCCAAACATTATGTTTGTTTTAATTTAACCCTTCCATTTTAGTATGAAGTTGTAGTGTCGCTTTTATACAAAAGAAATGACACAAGCCAAAATACTCATATTGGTCATTTACGTAATCACAAAGCTACTGTACTTTGTATTTTCTTTGCGCTTGCCACACACACTGCATTCAGAATCATACCCTATAAAAATATGCTGGCCTTTTGGAGCAAAACTAGGTACAAAAATCGGAGACGCAGCCACATATATGTATGTGCGACTTTATGCACCGACGAGTATGAAGATGATGTACGAGCCAATCGTTCAATTGTTACTAGAAAAATGATTTATTCATTTGTATAATAATTTTTATTATATATCCGTTCATCAATACATTCATTCATTTTTCTTTGGACTCATTTGTTAAAAAGTAATTAAAACTTAAACATTATTATATACATACTTCGTACATTCTCTTGGAAAGTTTAAAAAAAATACTTCTCTCTTGAAACTAGTCAATATTGATAGACCATCTTAAATTAGATATTAGAACGGTAATAATGTATCACAAATCACAATAAAAATGCTCTATAATGGCAGTGTATTGTCTGCCTGCTTAATGCATCACTACGACATCATCACATCACACATACACAGCAGTAGTGGGTATAGACGGGTTGGTGAATTTTCCCGCTAATCATTTACCGTTATTCATTTACCATTATAACACTTTACCGTTATAATCATATACCGTTATTCATTTATCATTTCCCATCGTAACACTATACCATTTATAATGATTTACCATTGTAACACTTTAACATTATAGCACTTTTCCATTATAACAATTTACCATTGTAACCATTCACTGTTATATTATTCCTATTTTATAACTATTTTCCTGCAAAGTTATTTAATATTATTTTAATATTATAGCATGTTGATACTGTATTCATGTTCCACCAGTGATATATGAATCTTATAGATAGGGCGTCTACGTTATTTTGCTGTGATTGACCAAATCCCATTTGAATATATGGGGAGCCAGGACATAACTTCAAACCAGCGTCGTTAGCAACATGACCACATTTAAAAAGCATTAGCTTTTGTCGCTAGAAACAATGACCAGGACATAACAAGTTTCAAAGTAGAATAAAATTTCCACTACGATTCCCCATATTATATAAGAGATATATATCTCTGTGTTCCACTGTATTTATGCACCCCTCGTGGTTTCGACTATACTTAGTCCACGGTATATTATCTAATATCATGCTTTTTTACACCAGTCATCAGCGAGAGAGTTTTTATTGGTAAATCGTTATAATGGTAAGTGGTCATATTGGTAAATCTTTATAATGGGAAAGTGCTATAATGGTAAAGCGTTATAATGGAAAAGTGTTATAATGGGAAATGGTAAATCAATAACGGTAAATGATTAAAATGGTAAATGATAATAATGGTAAAGTTTTATAATGGTAAATGATCAATGGGAAAAATCCGTGTCCCGTATAGACTAGAGAGTGCTTGTGTTCTATCAAAACATTAAATCATGCGTCTAAAAATCAAATGCACGTAGTTTCATTTCTCATCGCCTTGTTTTGCTGGCTCAATTGGCTCTTCATTTTTCACTGTTATGTTGTCGTGTCTGAGGGAGAATTTGAAATACATTTCTTGAGTCAGTACGAGCAATAAATTCGAAAGAAATGTATGAAGAATGCTAAATGCCGACATTCAAACTCCATTTAAAATGGATGGGACAGATTTTCTTAACCATAATGCCTTTCCTTTTAGTCTTGCAATGATATTATGCATATTTGGCAAAACCAAATTCGCGGAATTTATGAATTTAAAAAATGTTTCCATGGCAATATGAAACGGCCATGAATGGTATGACGAAATGATAAAATTGAAAAATGGATAAATATCACCGCAACATGAGAAACGCCCAATAAAATGGCTCACAAACAACTTTTTTGTACAAACAAGTCAAAAATTCGAACGATCTTTCTTTAATATTTCTCAAATGAACTTCCAAATTACATTTCTCGTAAAACAAATACAACTTTTAAAACCTTCCCCAACATTTTATTTCATATTTTTAAACTTACATGTAATTATTTGCATTTTTGTCATTACGCAGCATATTATTTTAAATCTATTTTACTAAATTTAATACACTGGCGACCAGTATACATTATACATACATGCTTTTATTTATGACGCTAAAAATTTTATTTCTACATTATTTTCCGGGCAGAAGGCACAATTGCCATAATATTGTGCTCTACACCGTGACCATTCTCGGATGATCAATATGCAACTAACCTTCAATCAAACCACCAAACAGGCTAATTGCAAGTGAGTACATTTATTAATAATATTTAAGTATCATTTTAAGCCAGCCAGTGTCAGATTTACTTTATTTTGATCTTTCAATGTTTCTGTTCATCAAATTTTAGTGCAAGTTACTTAAAATTTAGAATCCTTCAGTCAAGGACCTTGACTCTTGAACATTTTTAATTGGTTGTTACAATATTGATTCGTTACAATTACGTTTATTCTCATTTTAAATTATTTTTTAATCTACATCATCATAAATAAATATAGGTATACATATTTACTTACTATTGTTTTTTGCGTGTCTTTCAAATAAATGATTGTGAGTTGGAAAAAGTGGGTAACGTTTAGTTTATGGTTATGTTATGTAGGTGATACATGGATAAAAGTTTTTGTTGGTTATTTGTTCGTCTAAAAAACTGTCTTTATAACGCATTTTTATTTGAATTAGATTAAATTATGTTTACGAGCACCGTGCAAATATTTTTGTAGTTACTCTTCAAGGTGTTTAGTCACCGAATTGTCAATGAATATATTTTAAAACAAAAAAAACCTTTAAATTTAGTTATTCAAATCAAAATAATATACTTTAGCTAAGAAATGTGTCAACTGAAGGAATACAAATTCATTTTCTTTATGAAACATCACGACTTTCCACAAAATGTAGTTTTTCTTCGTCATTCACTGGATTGTCTTTTCCAGTCGCAACGTTAGAAAGCTATATATGTACGATGACATTTAAGATTTCTTATTTTATATTGGTATTTAATTTGTTTTTAATGTTCCATTTCGGCATACACATACAGTTAAATATGAAACATAAATTACACAAAATTTAAATGTTAATATCTCATGTTCCATAAACCAAAACATGTTGCAGACTTCACTGTAGAATTAAAGCAAGTCTGAATTAATTCTCTGTGAATTTTTTAAATGTACTACCATGCAATAATTACTATGCCACTGACTTGAAACTGACTGGTAACGGTAACGAGTGCATATTATATAGCATTAAAAAACTTTGGAGGAAATTTTATTATTAAAAACTTTATTATTTTATGTCACTTTATTGAAGTTCAAATTATTATGATGATAAAAACAACTAAAAGTTTTGCATTTCAAATTACGGGATCATTCCTATGACCTCAGTA
>JAITYZ010003003.1:0-10638 GCA_027744595.1 Paronellides praefectus | reverse complement strand
CTTCGTTTGGACGTAAGTCCTAAACTAGGGCAACTCTAACCTCACCCTCCAGCACCGCAGGGCGGGGCTGCGACACCACTCGTTCTACTTAATCCTCCCATTCTTCTGTAATTAAAAATGAAATTATATTAAAGTCTGCAAGTGTTATTAAAATATTAGTAGTATTAAACTGACAATTCAAAACTTACCCTCGTCCAGGTGTTCTTGGAGCTCTTCCATTAGCGCCTCGTGGTGCTGCACCATCATCCATATGAAACAAGGATCGGAAACTGGAAGATAAACACAACGATTATACCTAACTTAACCCCAACCACGCTTTGAAAACTATAATTATTATTAACACAATATATTCAAACAACTTACAATAAGTTTACAAAGTTGATGGAACCCCAAAAGAAATCCGTGATCATGGACAGTCCAATAGGCCTGGACTGCTGTAATGACCCATCTACAAAACGAAAGATTATAATTGTATTTATTTCTCAATTTTTTATTACATATTTTAAAGCATTTTAAACCATTGATTATTACAAATTATTTAACGTTACCTGATCCAATGTAAGGCATTGTACTAGTCTTTTATGTTGTGCGTGATTTCAAGCCGCAACAATTGAAAATGTACAATATTTTAGGTAAGGTCCTTGGACCTTTTCTTCACTACTACTATTAAACTAATTTATTTGGTAATTTAGAAAAAAAATTAATCCCTATTATTTATTTAGATTGCTCAAGAGGACAAATTTCTTTCTAATAAAATTCCTTCTCAGCCTGAACGTCTGCTATATGCTGGCGTTCTACAATCTGACGTGTGTTATGATATTATGTTTTTTCGAGAAGATTTCTTCACATCCTCAATTCATTCATTTCTCACACCAAAAAAACAAGGACAGGATGATCATTTGATCATATTGTTTGTTTACATACCTAACTTGAAAATGTACGTCATCATCTGATCTGGCGTGACAAGATGCGTGTATACACATACATGTGTTTGTAAATACGTACAATGAACATACAAGAAAATGATCACCTTATCAGATGATATCAGCTGTGTATCAGTAGCAAGGGACTAGAACAAGCGTCTTTCAATTTCAACATCATAATTATCCTTTTCCAAACTGGTAAACTATACTAAAACTTGTAATCGTCGGTGGATTAATACTTATATAAACGACAAGACAAGTGACACCTATCTTTGTTTGTGTGGCATGACGCCAGAGTTTTAGCTTTGCATCTCACTTGAAGTCTGATGATGGACTTGATGATATATTTTTTTAATATAATGATTTAATAAGGAAGACACCAGTGAGCATTGTTTGTCAAAGTGACAATCTATATCCGGCGAGGAAAGATGGCTGAGGCCGAGGAGTGGACGACCGTAGTCAATTCAAAGTCCCGACAGAGGAAGGAAACTGCTGCAGGTGACAATAATAGATCAACTTTTAGCAAGCCCGAAGTAAGGAATAAAAATAGTCAGATCACAAGCTTTTATCTGAGGGGCAACGCGAGTGGCAACAGGAGGGATGGACCTTCTCCACATTTCAAAGTTTTGAAGAGGTCTGCTGATGATAAGCCAAAGACAAGCGCCCAGACTCAGTCTAACATATCTGTACCTGCAACAATCTCAACCTCACGACCAGTTAAAATTGGGCTTCCATCACAAATTAAGCAGGCAAATAAAGGTATTAATCTACTGTGTCAATAAACTATTGTCTGGAGGGCGACAGAATTTTGAATTTTTATTTATGAACTTCTCTTTTTGATTTTCTAGGTAATAATGGAACGAAGCTGACAATAGTTAAGGCTTCTACGTCAATGACAAACACTAGTTCAGACATTCGGTCGATTGCGCAGCGAATACCGCAACAAAACCCTGCAGTCCCATCAATTTTCACGAGCAGTAATAGTAAGGCTGTGACAAACCAAAATACTAAAACATGTACTCAAACTGAGCCCAAAGGAAAGGACAATAATGACGTCTTACTCAACGCAAATTCGCAATCAACCGAGGCTTCAACTGCAGCTGTGGCTTCACCTGGTGCAGTCAGCAAGAAAAAGAGAAACAGAAATAAGGATGAAAGACGCAGAAAACGAGAAGAAAAGTTTTATCAAGCCCTGTATCAAAACAAAGATTCCCATATCCAGTTTGTTTCCGCTGACATGGTACGGCAGTTGCAAGGTGGAGATCAAAAGCCGTCATCATCTAAACAAAATTGTACCAAAACTGTTAAACCAGTTTCAAACGCTGTTCCTACTATACAAGCATCAGCTTCTATTCCAACTAATCAGCTTTCTACTTCATCATTTCTCCAACATGACTTTGAAGCTTTCCCCTCTCTTCACTCAAGTAATGCAATAATTGTACCAGCAGGTTGCATTCCTTGGACATCTACACCAATTGTTTTAAATGCACGTCAACTCTATGGGGAACCCGTCCCCGCAAGTAATAACTCGGTCAATAATTGTACCAGCAGGTTGCATTCCTTGGACATCTACACCAATTGTTTTAAATGCACGTCAACTCTCTGGGGAACCCGTACCCGCAAGTAATAACTCGGAAAATACTACTTCAGAGGTTCTAGAGACGAAGCACACTGACACATTGGTGGAGGAAGCCACTCCTAAACTTTCAAGCTCTGCAAAGGGCAAAAAATCAAAAACACCAATGACTTTGGACATTAGTGCCTTAATAGTATCAAATAAAAAAGAGAAGGAGAGTCAAAGTAGGAAAAGAGCAATTCTAACTACGCCAAGACGATTAGGGGCTATCAAGAAAGAAAATTACAAAATAACTTCAGGAAATCCCTTGGACTCTTCGGGCCCTGGTGTGATTCATCGGGGCAAGATAAAACAGAAAAAGAAGAAACCGACAAAACTGAAGTTTTCAATATTGAAAAGCAGAGGTTTAAGAAAGTTGTTACTGGAAGAACAGAATAAGCAAGAAGCCCAAGCTATCAAAAAAGAGGAAATTATTGAAGATGCCACAGATTCCACAGATAACCTAAATCCAGCCTCAATTGAAGAAGATAAATACGCCAGTGCATTAGTACGTAAGCAAAGTAGTCCGAGTCCGCCTGACATTAAACCTGAGCTGACAGTGGAAACGGATTGCATTATTGTCCACCAAGAAATTAAAACTGAAATTGAAGAAAATAAAGCTACAAATTGCGACGATACAACTCTGAAATTTATTAAACTACTTGACGAAATGACGATGCTTAAAATTGCAGAAGATAAACTTTCCCCGGAAGTTGAGGTTGCTGTAAAAATTGCAATGCATAATCGCAAGTTTCGGGATTACTGTGATATGTACACATCCAAAGAACTTCATAAGCTTGTAAATAATTTATTATCAGAACTTTTTCGGTTTCAAGACAGATTGTATCATACAGATCCAATCAAATTTAAAACGAAAAGACGATTTGTGTCGGGGCTAAAAGAAGCGTTGTGCTATTTAAACCTGAACAAAGTGCAGCTGCTGATAATAGCGCCTGATATTGAGAGGAACCCGGAGCCTGGTAAATTTTGAAGTTCACACATTTAAAGTTTTTATTTACACAAGAGCTTTCCTTATAGACCATTTTTAAATTGTAATTTAAAGGCGGACTGGATGAAAAAATCAATCAAATTCTCACAGTAGCCAAAGGGAAAGATATTCCGTATGTCTTTTCTGGTACAAAATATAACCTGGGAAAACCCATGAAAATTAAAACTCCAATTTCAATAATTTCTGTTCTTGACAAGCAGAATTGTGAGGTAATTATTGTTATGATGAAGTTATTTTAATTATATAATTATGCTATAAAAGAGAAAATTCCCTTGAACATGATGATTTTCGTTCTTTTTTTGCAGGATACCTTCCGTGCTCTCCTTGAAGAAGCAGCCCAGTTACGAGAGAAATATCACAACGAGTTTGCCAATAAAGCTAAAGAACTTGGGCACAATGATGATAAATGCTGATAAATAGAAATTCATCAAAATCTTGCCACTCATCATTTTATTGTTCTCTTTCTTCCATTAATCTCTAGTCTAAAAAAATCAAACGTTATTTCGATTTCAGCGAGCGAATGTGGACTGAGCTATTTTCTTGCTCAAAGTGTTTATGCATGACTTTAAAAAGTATTTAAAATAAAAACAGTGATTATTTTTTTAATTATACAAACGGAGCAAAAAAAACTTATTTGGATCCTTTTCGATCTATCTCTCAGCATCACGCAATATGTACTAATAAAACCAACCGACCAGTACTAAATAAAATGTTAATGATGAATGGTGAATGACGATAGCTAATCACCATCTATGTGCTTGATTGCACATTTGTGATTGATCCCACATAGTTTAAAGGTCATTTAAAAAACATGGTTCATGAACTGCATCCTAGTCGATTTTATTCCTTATTCTTTCTGGGTTCATTTTGAATGTTTTTTTAAATAAGCTTATTTTTATTCAAATAATTGAAATTAGTTATTTTTATTCAAATAATTGAAATTAGTTATTTTTATTCAAATAATTGAAATTAGTTATTTTTATCCAATAACTTTTAAAAGTTTTAATCACTTGGGTCTTTTGGCATTCGGTAGTAAACCCTTCCTTACTCTATCGTATATGGACTCCATAGTGTGGAGTCCATACCCTGGCAATTTCCTGTAGTTGTTAGCTACTCTTTATGTACGTTTTCTTGTTATTTTCGACCTCGCTACTTCCGTTTTATCTTCAAAAAATCATTTTTTGCAGGGAAGTGAAAATATGTATATCATAATACCTATGTACATATTTAATAACATTATTAAGGCTCAATCATGTCGGATGCTCATGATGACGAAGACATTAACAGCATTTCACCATCTCAATCTTCAGAAATAGACGAAGATGAAATTGAAAATGGATATGAATCCAATGAAACAGACTCACTAAACTTGGACGAAGAAGAAGAGGAAGATGAGAGAGGATCTTTTTCAATACCGTGTTTGTCTGATAGACTGGTAGGGGGAAGTTTGGTGTTACATATTGACCAAACTGGTGCTCCATCGACGGTACCTGGTACTCTAAGTCTTGGAGGTATGAATAAGCAGATAAATATACTCAGAAAAATAAAGTGTTTTTTTTTGCATACGCTGTCATTGTAATAGAATTTCTGGGTTAATTTAAGGGACTCAATCGAGTACTAGTACTGCGACCAGTTTATCAGACACGGCAAGTGAAAATACATCAACGCGCGCTGTAATGGGGTAACCGCTTTAATTTTTGTTTCAATATTTGAAACTTTGTTAAAACCCATTCTAGGTGGTATTTACATAAATAAATCATTCCGCAGAGACACACCATCCACGGCTGAAACGAATGGTCTACCAGCCGGTGAGGAGGACGCTGCCGATAATTCCAGTCAAGTAAGTACAGTTGACTCAGAGGCAGAACGAGTTCGTCGGATACACAACAGCATATTTAATAGTCTGGAAAATGATCTTGCGGAACTAGTAAGAATTCGGGAAGAAACCCTTCAATTTTTAGAAACTGGTGCTAGTTCCGGAACTTTTAGTGATGGAACAGGTCAAGGTGAAGGGGTAAGTGGGGAACGAAATACTACAGAGCAAGATCAAAATAATCCTTTCACTATGAGAGAAAGGTTGACTTACTACACGAGGCCTTTCACAACCGGAGAAATTGCGCCTCAGTATATGGATGCAGCAACAACCACAAATGATGGAGAAGGGGGTGGTATATCAAATAATATGGCGACACTTCAAGCACGATCTTACACTCCAGTTGCTAAATTTGAAAACGCGACTCCAGCTAAACCGGCAAAACCTTATCTTGAAGTCGGATTGTCAAGTTGTGATGAGAAGGCTGCTGTAATTTTTTAGAATTTGAATCTTCAAGATATTATATTGTATTTGATTGTCATTAGGAAAATCGTTAATATTTATTTTATGCATCTGCTAGGCTGCGCGAAAAATCCTTGATAAATTACAATATGGTGACCCTGAGGATGAGGGTGCCTGCTTTGTGAGAAGATTTTGGAGAGAAACCACCACAGTCGTGGATAACTCTCCATCTGCTCCATTATCCGTGGACGTTGCGGCTATTGCCCAAAGAACGGCTTCTTTGCAAGCTTCTCTTGAAGAAGCATTTGACGGTTTGCGGTTACGATTACAACAGGTGCGTGGTCCAGAGTCTACAACAGAAGAGGGTCCAGATACTCGAGAAGAAGGTGAGCAAGCGAATGGAGGTGGTGGGGACGCAGACAGTGGTGGTCGGGAAAATGACAATTCAGAAAATAACAGAGATGCTTTATCTGATTACCAAAATTGGGATCGAGAAACGTCCATCATGAACGATCCCCTTAATTATGACATTTGGAATGAGCTAGAAGATGGAAGTGAAGCCGGTCCTACTATAACAGCTCGAATAAATCTTGCAGAACGCAGAGTAGTGGCTAATAGAGTGAATAGACAGGTAACCAATAATCATTCCACTACGGTGGCAGTGGGTACAGATAATAATGGGGGAGGAAACAACTTGGATGGAGTTGAAATGGACGACGAGTCTACAGATGATGAAGAAATGATGAGTTACTTTAGATTCAGAAGCAATCATGATCAAAGGAATAGTAGCAACAATGTTCATGGCGATCATCATCGCCCAAATAATGTGCCCAGTAATAATATGAGTCAAGAGTCTAGAGAATTTTTTCGTGATATTGGAATCTCTGACGAAATGGGCGAGGATCTAATGAATATGTTCACTTTATCTGAGGATGATGTACAAGTGCCTTCGAATTTACAGTTGGAGGAGAACTCTGAAATGAGTAATTATGAATTTCCAGAACCTTTATTTTCCAGAAATAACAACAATCCCTCTTTGGGGCTAAATGGGAATCAAGATTCCTCAGAATTCCAGGAAGAAAGCAACAATTCTAGGCTCATGTCTAATGATCAGGTAGGAATCACCGAATCGTCAAACGGAATTGATGTGGATAGTTTATTACCTCCCCCTCCCCAACTGCCATTATTTGATACTACATCATGTATTCACATTGCCCCAAACAGTAAGTAGATTATAATTTTACTTTTTTTAAAATATTTTTTATAGTTTGTAAAGTTCAGTTGTTGTAATTAGTTTATTTTCCAACAGGGGAGGATGAATGCTCCACTCGAATATATCTGGACGAAAATTACCTGGATTTTCCCTACAATAGTCAAGCTGATCAAAATCAGGATCAATAATAATTATTTAAAGAACAAATACTCGGTTACAAACATTTTATTTATTTTTATATATTTTCTCATAACTTTATATGATATAGCATCATCATCAGTTCTCATCACATTGTTATTATTCAACATTAAATCATATAATAAAACAATAATAACTAATTACATTTACGATATTATATTTCGTCGAGTAATTTTACATAGATATTGATTGATTTTGTAAAGTTATTTTCAAGTGTCGTCTTTCAAGTAGGTATATATTTTATTTTTTGCCAATATAACATCCTGGCTCGGTACTTTATAAATCATACCAGAAGACTTGTTGTGAATGATGACTGATATGATGTATCTTTTTCAACTTTATTAAAATTCTAGTCTAGACACAGGAATCATACGCCAATCTATAAGTTTAATTTTCTTAACGCATTATTTATTATTATCTTTAAAATATATAAGTACTGGTTTCCCGTATTAGGTAACTTTACACAGTAGTGAAAGGTTGCAATTTGCTTATAGGAAAATGTATTTAATAACTATGTCGCTCGCAACTCTCAAACACACACACATACATACGTCCAAGTTTTCAGTTTTAAAGTCATTTCAAGTCAAGTTTTCACCGTTTTCAATGCTACAGTAAAGTAATAATAAAAAATGCAATAAATAAGTAAAGTACATAAAATTGTTTTCATATATGTATTATGCTTGTCTAAAACATAATTATTATAAAAACAAGATATTTTCTACAAAATAATGTCATACAAAAAATATACAATAAAATATATTGTGCACCCACGCAAAAAAAAATCCGACATTTATATCCGTACAGAGAGAGAGATTCAATCAAACAATTAGTTTTCCATTCATTCAACACATACCATAGGTAATAAGATTTTTTTATGTAAAAAAGTTTATACCAAATCGTATCTTACCAAATGTGTAAGTTTCTAGAAAAATATTACAATATTGTGGTGAGCACTTCAGGCGCTTTTGCGTTGTGATTATAACGTATTTATTTTTTAAAGAGTGGCTTGGCACTTGGAGATTTTTCATTATGTAATTATTATTGTCGTAATGAATCATGTGTGGGTTGTTGGTTTTACGTTAAGAATCGTTTAAAAAGTAGAAGTTTAGATAAAAACCTGCCAACAATTATTTAATCTGAAAAATATATTTATCTTACTTCATATAACTTGACTGCTGCTATATTTATATATAGAATAATACACATACACATCTAAATATAGTTCATAATAAAAATATTATTATTTAAGTATATAAAAATGCATAAAAATTACAAGGAAATTAATTACGTTTACATATATACGTTACGTTAAATTCCGTAAGTAGCTTATAGAATACTTTCACCGAGATTACAAACTTAAAAAAAACAATGCAATTACAAAATACTCAAAGTAAAGTCCAGAAACAATAAAAAATATAATAATAATAACATTGAATTGGATCTTACTTTTTATCGTCCCGTTCTGTGCAACAAATTACCTGAGTGGTGTTATTTTTTTATAAATAGACCAAAACAAAATAAAATAAACTTTTATTTCTTTCTTTTGTGAATGTGCATAAAAACCTGCCCATCTGCTGGTGAATTTGACTTGTATAATACGACTCAATGATAAAAAATGAGTCTAACAAAAACATCTTAGAAGATTGTTTAGGAATATGAATAGAAAATATCTGCATTGAAATCTGCTTTAAATAAGAGTACACATTTTGCTTTTAACTTTTTTAATTTTATGCCTGTCAAAAACAATTATTTTTTCAACTTCTTTTTTAATGTTAAAATTATCACTTGTAAATCAATAAAGCCAATATGCTGATTCATTTTCAAATTTGAATAATTATTTGTTTTTTCCAAATAAACCATTTTTTTCTTCTTTTTTTAATTTAAAGTTTAAAGTTCCATAATTTTAGGAAATTAGTATCGACTTCTATGCGATCTAACTGATCTTCCCCATTCACTCCCAGTTCCATCATGATTATGATTATGATGATGGTGATAACCGTGATGGTGATGATGATGATGCTTTCTGGGTAATGCGTCATGCACGATCATTTCGCCTTCGTCACGAAGTCCTTCAACTGATGGCAGTCTGCTCCTATAGTCTAAAGTATCTTTTGGAATTTTCCCTCTACTTTTGTCCGTTATCGTTGTGGATGCTGTTGGAGGACCTCCAGTGGCTGCTAGAGAGTCCCATGCCCTACGATATAAGCGTCCAAGTCCGGCATCCGAGCCAGAGTCTACGGAAGTTATGGTGTGACTGTCTGGTGACCCACGGTGGCGTTCATGCTTTCCTCCTTTGACTTGACTTCTATAAATTTTCAAAGTTATAAAATTCAATTAGCATTTTGAATATTTCTGGAAAAGTGCTACAATAAAAACCAAATAATCAGGTTTGTCACCTTTTTTCCGGTTTTTAAACCCATATAATTTACGATAAAGCATAACATATAACTGATATAACTGAATAAAGAAAGCGAAAGCTTGTAAGCTTCAGTGCTTGCAAATTTGCTGCTAATATCGTGCCAAACATCAGGGTATTCTTATTCTACAGTGCATTTTTTTATTGTGCGAATTAGTAAAAAAAAGTCAACCACCATTCGGCCATGAATACTCATCTATGCGTATCACAGATTGTGGTTCTTTGAATGTTCTTTGAAAGAAAAATGATTGACTACTGATCTTTGTGTTTCATATTATTTACAATATTTGTACATCTTTTTAACTTTACACCTTATTCTCAACACGCGATGAGCAATAATTATATTATATGCATAATGTACATAATAACAGGAGACATTTTAAAGGATTCACTGCTTATTATAGCGTAACAAAATAATATTTTTTTGTGCGATTTGTGACTGTGATGATTTGTGAGGAAGCAGCATTGTGGTATGTATTTTTAATATTTTTTTTTGTGTTCGGTGAAGGTGGTCGTCGGTGTCGGTGGTGTATTTTTTTGTGCATCAAATTAACAAAATAACTTGCCTTGGTGGCATCTTAGTAATTTTTTTGAGGTTTTGAGCAACTATTTTTAGTTAAGGTTTTTCCAAATGTTGCTTATTTTATTTTGCTGTAGGTAATTTGTGGGTGGAACGTGCTGAATTTGTTGATTTGCTTTGTAACATCTCGGGGGAGATTCTATGGCACAAATGCATGTCGTAGTATTTTGTCCAAAGGAAATACAAGGAAATATCCAAAATCTCTTCGTGATTGTTGTTCATTGTTGTTAATTGGATGATTATGTGCTAAAATGACGCGGAAATTTTGTTCCGAGTGATTTGCGTCATCACACACAGTTCATTATAATGTTCAGCGATTTGGAAGTGTCTTCCAAGTTAAAATATCCTGTTTCCTGTGTACTTCTTCAAACATGGTAGTATTTTTGTACTCTCGAAATTCTGCGATTAT
>JAITYZ010003002.1:0-10781 GCA_027744595.1 Paronellides praefectus | reverse complement strand
CACGAAACGGACTGCAGTGCCGTCCTCCACATGCAGTTTGTATACAACGAGGGCGCACTCATAGTATCAACAGCAGACGATATCCTCCACTACTGGACGTTCAAAACCAGTAAAAAACCCGAAGTTGTTCAATCGCTCAAGTTTCAACGAGAAAGGTAAGCAAAAAAAAAATATCAAAATCAAAACAAATACAAATAAAAATATCCATAACAACTTCAACTAATCCTTAACCCAATTTCCAAAATCCCTACAAGTTAAACTAGAAATTAACCCGAAAACCAACTCCACCCATATACACACCAACCAACTTAACCCACAATCCAATTACACTCCCAAAAAGAAAGCCCCAAAAACAAAACTTTCTTTTACAAAAAGAAAGTAATAATACTCCCAAAATACCAACAATTAAGTACGATTAAACAAAAGATTCTTAACACTCTCCCATAATCTCTCTTCCCAAAAACTTATCTTCCACCCACATATCTAGTATCTATATATCCACTCAAAATCTCAATATTAATACGGGCTTCCCCCATTAAACTCCTCAAAGTAACTCCCATCTTAACTTCCCCAAAAAAAAAGATAAACATCCAAACGAATACGGGCCCACTCAAAAAAAATCCAAATCACAAAACCAACCCAAAAATAACCCCATTTTCTTGTTCTTCCACAGGATCACCTGTCTCAACCTCCCACTCCAAAGTAAATGGCTGTACGTGGGCACAGAACGCGGTAACGTGCACGTCGTCAACATTGAGACTTTCCAACTCTCTGGGTACATAATCAATTGGAACAAAGCGATCGAGCTGTAAGTCCCATCATTATCCCTATCTCTTTATTCACAATCCAACTTCTCAATCAAAACATACAAAAAACACTCTGATCGTATAACCATCATAAAACGTTTTAAAAAACTCACATAACAATAACCCTAAAACCAAATCACCCCTCGTTAACATACTAAATAAAAAAAATACCTAAACAAACGCAAACGCAAACGCAAACCCACCAACTCACCCTCCAAAAAAAATCATAAAAAATACCCCACCTCCCTTCACCCACCTTTTTTAATTTCCTCCAATAACTCCAATAAATCACTCCAAACCTCAACTAAACCCCCCATCCCAGGTGCATCTTAATATGTTAATCCTGTCACATGTCACGTTCATAAAAAAAACGCTCCCACTCATATATCCCCGTTTTTAATACCCATATCTCCCAACATAAACCGCCACACGCTGTCAATTTTTCTCACCAAAAAAAAGCCCCACATAAATACTCTAAACTCATCAACATCTCTCCATCTTTTCTTTCACCGCCAAAAAAGACATGAAAAGGAGACATCCCTAGTTCCCATCTGTTCCATCTTGTTTAATATTTCTGCCACCACTCACAAAACTCTTGTCCTCTAAAAAGTAGATCATCACGACGAGGATACTAATAATAAAACCGACCGATCAGTTTATTATCACTCGCCAATAAAAAGAACACCCATTAAAATTCGTTCTTCTTTTAAAAAAAATCTCTCTCTTTCTACACACCACTACAAACACACACAACCCCAAAAGCACTCAAAAACATTCCATTTTAAAACATTTCCCCCATCCATCCATCCATCCATCCACACCACCTATTATCTATCCCCCCATCATCAATTTCATCATTTAAAGTGGCCATTCAACACACATATATATCCCCCCAAGTAACATACCTATCCCCCACCTCAAAACAAACTCAATCATATCCATACCTCACATTTCATTTTTCTAAAAGTCCCGTATACCTTTCCCATCAAAAATCCTCCCGAGAATCCTCGATATATGCCCCAAAGCATCCACAGTTAAATCGATTGACAAACCTCCCGCTCACATCTCTCTCTATTCAGTTTAAATAGAGCGAAAGGAAAAGTATGTTCCCTTTTTCCCTCTTTAGATTTTCATTCGATTACGTTTCCTCTTTTCTCCTCAATTCTCTCTTCACCAAACAAAAACTTATCAAAAACTTCACACAAGAATTCCTCCAAAAACATTTATCCCTCCCCTCCAATAACTCCCCTGAATAAAATCTTAATTTTCTTCCCATATAATAAACGGGCTGACACAGGTGATGTCACACAAACCAATCACAATCCCCCTAAAATCCTTTAAACGAGAATTATATGAAAAACCCATAAGAATTAGCGGAAGTAATACGTAATTTCTCCAGAGATAGAACGCTTTTACAATAAAGAAACACAGCGCATGTAAACCATCATTGGGGAAACGTGATATGAATATCAAACTCATCAAAACCAAAAAAACTCACTCTACCTCTCTCTCTCTTTCCGCTTTACTCCACCTTTCCTTCCTCTCTCTCTACTCTACTTTCTCTCTCTCCCTGACTTTCCCTTTTTTTAACATGAGTTACGACAAGGAATTATACGGGATTATTATAGCTTTTTTTCGCTACACACGCTCCACATAACACGGGAATTTTTAACGCAAGATAAATGTCCCGTTGTCCTCGCTCAAAATAATATTATCCTGTTAATAACCGAATTAAAAAGACACGTTATATTACGATATAAAAAAACCACGATATTAATTCCAAATTGATGAGTTTAAACTAATACGTATACCCATTCATGCACACATACACGTCATAATTTTTACATGACTTTTAGTTTGTCTACATTTGTTACGTGACATTAAAGTCGTAATTTTAAGTTTAGCTTGTTATTTTATTGTGCGTAACTAAAAACTCTGGTGTAAAAAAGGAAAATGAATAATGCATAAATATGCAGCGGAGCTCCTCCGAGACATATAACAAGATAGAATAAACAAAAAAATGTATGTTAAACAGATCCCGCAAGACACACCCTGGTCCCATCATCTATCTTGGAGACAATCCTACGGATTCCACTAAGGTGAGTATATTTTTACTTGTTGATGCACACTTTCCCACGCTTTCTTACGTTTCTTTCCCATTTCATATACCTACGTTTTAATAAATTCAAAAGTCCATTCAACAAACTAACAATAACCCAACTTGATAAAAAAAATATATTTTTTTTTAAATTTTCCCAGCTGCTGATAGCATTCGATTCTGGTCAATTAGTGGTGTGGGATTTAAGGACGAGAACAGCAGAGACGCGCTATCAAGCAACTGAACCACTCCGTTCCGTCTCCTGGCATTCGGATGGGAAACAGTTTATGTGCAGTCACTCTGACGGATCGCTTACCACTTGGAATACGAGGGTCCCTATCAAACCTGTCGGTCATACGTATCCGCACGGTAAAAAACTTAATAAATTACCAAAAACACCCACACACACGCACATACCTAAAACATACCCACAAACCAACTCTTTTAAAAAAAACCCAGGTCAAAAACACGTCTTTTGTACCAACTTTCCCATTCTCTCTCTCATGTAATTTACATAAAAAAAAGTTTACAAAAAACTTTTTTTCCCCTCTAAAAAAAATAAGCATGAAAAAGTTTAAAAACATGTAAACAATGTATATTGTTAACACAACAGCTCGAAGCACTAAAGACGGTAAACCGGAACCATGCAAATCCATCCAGAAAGTGGAGTGGAAATCATCGAGAACCGGGTAAAAAGACGTTTTATGCAAATAAACGAAATAAGAGGAAATATAGAGAATATCGTGTTGCTATGACTCTACTAAAGATCGATAGTAGAGTGATAGACACACTGCTGCAGTGCTTCTGTTTTGATGGCTGTAGTTTTGTTCTGTTGGCTGTAGGCCAAAAAAAAGAGAGAGAGACCTGTGCTAGCTAACATTATGACTTTTTTTTTGCAGGGAAAATTTTGTGATATTTTCTGGGGGACTGACGGCAGACCGAGCCGGGAAAACTCCATCCCTGACTGTGATTCACGGAAAGACCACTACCGTACTTGAGATGGAACACAATGTACTCGACTTTATACCCGTTTGTGAGAGTCAGTGGGATTCAGGTTCATCAACACACACATTTGAAATAAATTTTACAAAAAAATCTACTTTGTTTTAATTGAGTATTATGTTTAAATTTGTGTAGAAGTAAAAAATTGCAACTCTTTACTAAAATCTGACTAGAATATTTACTCATGTCTAAATGCCAACTAATTAACATTAATTATGATTAGACACGCGGACGGAAGCGTAAAATTCTGGGACGCGTCGTCAACAAGCCTCCAAGTGCTGTACAAACTGAAAACGTCAAAACCGTTCGAAAGGCCAAAGAACCGTCGTTCAACCGAGTCGTCAACGTGCGACGACGACCCATTCGCAGTTCAGTACCTGGGCCTATGCCCCGAGTCGAGATTACTTGCAGTGGCTGGAGCATCATGCCAAGTTTTAGTGTTTAAATTCCGCAAACAAGAGACAGTTTCAGAGACGACGGTGCTCGAGATTCCGATAATCTGGGAGGTGGAAGATATATCAGACTATTTCACCGGATCCACTGGCTTTGATTTCGCAAAAACGGGTGACAGTAAATCAACGCTAGAGTACTTTGTACCGATAAGAGTGAAAACAGGGCCACAGAAGAAACCTCCAGGTTACCAAGCTGAGATTGTTTGCTTAACTCCTTGGGTTAATGGCGAACCTCCAGGTGGGATCACATCCCTCGCCATCAACTCTTCTTACGGACTGTTAGTCTATCTATCTCTCTCTCTTTTTAATTATCTCTTTACCTAATCGATTAATTAACTAACTAACTGATGTGACCTTTTACCAGGTTATCATACGGTAACGAGTCAGGTCTCGTGATTGTCGACATTGTCCAGCGTACATGTCTGCTAAACATGGGAACACCAGACTTGTACGGCACATCAGACCCATACCAGCGAGCTCCAAAATCCCCAAAAAGACCGGACATTTACGAGGAACGTTCTCCAACTGACCAGGTTCGCTATATAATCCAAAAAAACGCTTAGTTGGTAGCTTGCACGGTTTTTATTATCATTATTATACTTTTTCCGTTAGTTCCGTTTTGTTGTTATTTTCTGGTAGTTTTATAATAATTTATCAAAAAAACACCCCAAGATTTTAATACAAAATTATAATCAAAAATATACCCGGCTATTGGCTCCACCAACAACAAAACTAATATTTAAAAACTCTACGAGATTATTACCCAGATATCTACGTTAAACAAATCCCCCCCTTTACCCCCACCCCACCACTTACGTATAGGTTATAAAAGTGCGTTATACTGCACACCGGGTAAACGATTATGGTGTAGGTTTCAGACTTAGTTAGCAACCAGAGCGTGGAACTCTTGGACACCCCTCACAACACCCCAAAGAGCCCGTACACCACCCGAAGCGAAGGTGAAGAAGAGGAGACAAGGAGGAGCATGTCAGGAAGCACTGGTAAGCTAGAAAGTGAAGATCAAGAACGACCTACAACCCCATCAACAACAACAAACGAAGGTGAAAGCAAACCAAAGCAAAAGCACACGTGGAGCCAGGTGAAAGTGTTGATCAAGCAGATGAGAGAAAAGAAGAAGATTGAGCTAGCAGAGCCTCCAAGCGAGAAAAAGATTAGACAAACGCTCAGCTACCCAGCAAGTCCAGGTGGCGCAACAGGACCTGATCAACCACCCCAACACCCATCCTCAGCCCAATCCTTATCATCAAACTTACACACGATATCCGACGACAACACGACGATAAACAACGATAACTTATCATTATTAGCCCAGTCAACAACCCCAATAGACAACCCATCATCCCCCTGTTTCTCGTCAACAAACAACTCCCGCTCATCCAGCGCATCATCAAGCCCCCCACTAAGCCGACCTACAAACCTCCCTCTAAACTTATTACCCGACGGGAGCATACAAACACAACCCCCACCAATCCGCCCCCCTCGATCAAAATCATCATCTTCCAAAAAGAAATCCTCCTCCTCCCTCCTCACGTCCTTCAAACAAGACAAGAAACCTAAATGTGTGGATCTGAGGTCATCTGTCGTGTCTTCCGGAAGTACTTTCACCAATATGATGAAAAAATTCCGTAAGAACGTCAAGCATTTAATAAATATCCGTGATCGTACGTATAATTAATTACGTACGGCTTTATATATCCGCGCGCGGTGCCTGTCGTCTCTATATATCTATATATATCGTAATCTCTCTCTATCGTAATAATCTTTTCTCTCTGTTCGTTATAAACGCGAACTCGCTGCTATATATTTGTAAATAATAATATTACGACCGCCGCGACACTAATTTGTTATGTATTTTGTTAACAAAAACCTAGAAAAAAAAAACAAAAAAAAATCATAACAAAATTTTGAGTAGTGATAATTTTATTTTTGACACCACTTATTATCTAGGATGCTGGTATGTAGAATGGGGTACAAACTAATTATATATTTTTTTCATAGTGGAGCCAATGCCGTATATAACGAATATATAAAAAAACAAACGATTTTTTGAGTTTTACTTTTTTTGTTTAGTCTTTTTGTTTAGGTCGTATGGAACGCGTGTGTTTGTTTGTGGTTTGTTTTCTTGGTGTTGTTCAGTTGGCGTTTTTTTATTAAAAAAATATTACTATCTCGGCTCTTTTGTTTTTGTTTTGTCTCTCTCTCTCGCGTGTTGATAAAATGTTGATAATGTTAATTAACGTAGTTGTGGGAAAACTATGTGGTTGTGAATATATGAAAACTAGATGGATGGAGTATGCTTATCCCCGACAAGTGGTGCGAGACAGTCCATGTCAGGTGGTGTCGTTGGGGGAGGTGGTAGTGACAAATCGCCAAGGAAAAGTGCGACTGGCGCAGCTGCTAGTAGTGCGGAAACAGTGAGACGAAGCAAGTCTCAAGGTAGTCGAAGGGGGGAGAGAACTTTGTCCAAATGTTACAGCATGGCAGTTGGGGCAGGGCAGGGGAGCCCAGAACAACTCAACTCACCTCCTTTCCATTCCTCTTCTACAAGTAACATCCCTTCAACTCCTTTACACTGTCCACTATCACCTAACCCTAATTTCTCGTCATCCGGTGTCTCTTCCTCATCCCACCACCTCCCCTCTTCCAATAAATCCAATATCCTTCTTCTTTCTAGGCAATACTGCAGCTTTGGTAGTAATGTCACTTCCAACTACAACCAACCACCTTCTTCAGGTGTGTGTGATCGATCGATCGATCTATATCGAACAACAAAACGTTAACAAAACGTTTACAAACACAAAAAAAATTAAATAAACGCACTCACGACTCTTTTGACGTGTGCGGTTTTTCTATATATTTTTTTTTAAACTTCTCCGCGATATATGTTTACACGATTCTTATTGCGCTTCATATATCGTATCCAACCCATTTATATACCTTTTTATTATTCCATCTTTTTTCAATCTCTATTTAGCATATTTAAGCGCAGCAGCCAAAAAAATAGCGTATTTTTTTACAAAAAAAAATTACCAGCCAATTTTTTATATCAAAATTCATTACCTTTTTGCATTTTTGAACACTATAATTATACATTACCCCTCTGAACCAGTCTTTGACACTTGGGTAGCAGCAATCATGGGCCTTTTGTAGTTGAATTTAAAAGTAGTTGTCATGGATTTATATACATACAATTGAGAATGCGCTGCTGTGTGTTTCTTCCGCATTTATACACACGAATGATTGAAACGAAACACATATTGTCTTGGATACAAAAAACATGATTGTAATGAATACTCATGTTTGTCGCGTTTTTTTTAAATGTCATGTTGTTTTTGTTAAAAATCCCCCTTTTTTCACTCTTTACCAGAAATATGATCATATTTCACCACATCTTCGTTATGTTTAACCGCTGCCGTCGCATAATAAACGTAGTTTCGAATCGTATCTCAACCACTTTAAAAAAAAAATATCTCAACCACTTTAAAAAAACACAACCGTGTGTGTGTGTACCACCCCACTTCCCCTCCAAAAAAAACAAAACTGTCGTGTGTTTAGTTATAAACTGTGTTTTTAAAACCCTTTTTCCCGAAAAAAAAAACAAAAAAAAACAAAAATGTTTTTTTTTAAATAGACAAACAAATTACCCTTCTATGTATAGTAAACAATAAAGCGAACGAAAATGTTTAATGTTTTTATGTATATTTTTTTACAAGTTTTTATGTAACATGTTGGTACTTTATTTCCAAGAAACACCCCAAAAAATCAGAGACGGAATAAAGTACCCCTCTCTCGTGTTGTTGTGTTGTTATAAAAAACGCATGTGTGGAAGGACGTGACATGAACTACCCTATAAAAAATATGTTATATTCAGATAAAAAAAAATATATATTTCTCAAATTTTTTTATCTTTCGCTTCTTTTAAAAAAAACATCAATTTGACTTTATCGTTTACTAACTCACTAAAATATAAAGATTCAACTTTTTTCTCTCTCATTTCTTTGTGTGTTCAATGTTGTGACCGTGTCGTTTTGATTGTTCGTTGTTTACATTAACTACTTTTAAACTAATTAACTACCACAGCACGTTTTTTCAATTATATGCATGATCGTTTGACACACGTTGTTTTTTTATAACCACGCTATTTAGTGTTTTTCAACACCAGCCCCAGAGAAAAACAAAAAGCTGTAGTATTGGTATATTTAACGCACTATAGTCTTAATTATGTAAAATTTAAAAAAAACTGCTTTATATGCCTTGTACAAATGTATCTGCCAAAAAAACTATATACCGCTTTTTTCCAATTTCATAAATAAAAAAACGGTCTTTTTCAACAAAAAATAAACTTTTTCTTGGCATGCGTGCATTTATATCGTGGCTATATATGTGTGTGTTGTAGTTTATGAGGATTTGTGCTAATTCCAATTTTTTCTGTTGTTTCGTTTGTCTGTGACATGATCAGACAAACTAGACAGTAACTTTTCTCGATCACGGTCATCCAGCATGTCCAGTCTGGACAATATCACGTCGGAATCTATTCAGTGCATCACCTTTGTCGACTCCTTCTCCAAAAAGGGAGGTGAATGTAAGTACAAAACTCGTATGTTTAACCTGCCTACTGTTTTTCTGTTCACTCCACCTGTTTTATATTTATAATAGTTTCCCCAGTATACCCAACACTGTGGGTGGGCACAAGTCTCGGGTCAATAATCAGCATCTCGATAAACCTTCCAACGGGCAGCAAAGAAGCTAGAAAAACAGAGCCCGTATCTGTCAACCCGTCAGGAACGATTTTCAGGTTAAAGGGTGCTGTGCTCTGCATGTCGTTCCTCGACTGCAACGGTAATCTCATGCCGACTTCTTTTGAGTCTTGGAAGGATGAAGTCAAGGACAGATCACGTAAATTGTTCAAACAAATTAACCCCATAATATACTAAAATAAACGTATAAAAATAAAACGGATATAAACGATAAAAAAACAGGAACCCCAACAAAAGGACTGTCAACAACAAGCCGACAATCTCCAACAAGCCTGGACTCTCCAGCAACAGACAGACAATTCCTGGTGCTAGTATCTGAGAAGCAATCCCGCGTGCTCTCACTCCCATCACAAACCTGCTTGTACAAACAGCAGCTCTGCGAAGCTTCTTTTGTGATCAAAGCAGAAGTTACCAATGTCAAAGGTACGGTAATTGATATTTTAACACAAATCCCCTTACAAATGAAAAAACCACTGTGACAAATGTGATTCTTCACAGATTCCCCCTGCCTAGTATGCTACGTCTCAAACGGCCACCTAATGATCATGTCAATCCCATCACTCCGCCAGTTGATAGACGTTGACTTTGTCCCACTGGCCGATCTCAGGTGAGTCTCAAAAATAAAATAAAAACGGGGAAAAAACAGGTCAGGTCAAGAAAAAAAACGAAACAGTAAAACAAAAACAAACTCTCCATGACAATATATATATCTATCCACATGACAACAATTTCTCAATCAGTTTCAACAATTTCTCAAAAAAATACCATACCAGTACAAAAATCAAATACAAAATACAAACTCTCAGTCCACGAAAATGTATATATATCCTCACAAAATACCTCTCCCATCACTCCGCCAGTTGATAGACGTTGACTTTGTCCCACTGGCCGATCTCAGGTGAGTATCAAAAATAAAATAAAAACGGGAAAAAAACAGGTCAGGTCAAGAAAAAAAACGAAACAGTAAAACAAAAAAAACTCTCCATGACAATATATATCTATCCACATGACAACAATTTCTCAATCAGTTTCAACAATATATCTTTAAAAAACCATACCAGTACAAAAATCAAATACAAAATACAAACTCTCAGTCCACGAAAATGTATATATATCCTCACAAAATACCTCATTTTTTTTAAATTAAAAAAATGAACTGTAAAAAAAAGAAACTCTCTCCCCCTCCAAAAAAAAAATCTCACTTTTTTCGTGTTTTTTGTCACGTAAATATTTTAATTAATTGTTGTGTGCAGTCTTTAGAAAAAAGAAGAAATCAATCATCCTGTGTTTAAAAATTACCTATAAAAAAAGCACTCACTTTTTTAACGGTTATAATAGTTTTAAATAATCTCACGTATTTCTAAATTAACTACCTATTGTTAAAAATCGCTCGTCTACCTATCTCTCGCTGAATCATAATATTAACCGTGTTTGTTGACGCAAACCCCCAACGCATATTTTTGCTCAACCCTTTCTTTTGTTGTAGTCCCCACACGAAAAAGTAAATATACTCCCCATAGTAACTATAATTTTGACTCCATTAAAAACTAACCCTACCTACCTACACACCTGTTATATAACCCCTTTTTTCACAAAAAAAAATCCCCCTAAAACGCGCTTTCACGTTTTCTATCTATCTCTCTCT
>JAITYZ010003001.1:0-10016 GCA_027744595.1 Paronellides praefectus | reverse complement strand
TCATCTAAATTATTTTTCAACAAACATTACAAAACGCTCATTCAAGCAGTGCAATTAATAGTGTAGAAGATGATCCGCTAGTTATGAGGATGTATTTTTGGATGGACAAGATTTGGTTTTTCATTTTAAATAAAAATCTCCTGTCCAAAGAAGGGATTTCACAGTAGTTCCACGTGAAGACCCCCGAGGGATAGAGCACCGTCTCATATCACAATCGGGCTAATTATTTGTGGAGACATATAAATCATAAATACAGGTTTACCAAACTTTTATACCTTGTAAAGGTCCTTTAGCATTTCTACAAAGGCCGAAAATGCAGGACATTTTATTTTTCAACCTTTAAAAGGTAAACTAGTAGCCCACCAATAACAGACTATGCACAATAAAGGTAAACTATTGAAGTACTAATTCAAATTATAATTAATTAAAAATTAAGATATATCTCTGTTTCCGTTGATTGATGGAGTATCTAAAAACCTAAACACATTGAAGTTAATCAACAAAGTTGTTTCCCACCCAGTACTCATCTTCCCCAGTGTGCTGATGGTTTCTTTGTTCCATCAGCAGCTGCGTCCGAACAAGCTGCCTATTCACAAAAGCCAAAAAAGCGACATGTTACATTTCTGCATAACAACCAAATTTTAACCAAACCAAAAACTAAAATTAATACAAATTTAATTTTTGGATTCACAATCACCTTTCTGTGA
Organism: Paronellides praefectus; assembly: GCA_027744595.1. Taxonomy (NCBI): domain Eukaryota; kingdom Metazoa; phylum Arthropoda; class Collembola; order Entomobryomorpha; family Paronellidae; genus Paronellides; species Paronellides praefectus. The sequence continues at coordinate 9,309 of JAITYZ010003001.1, read as the reverse complement.
TCATTTATAATTTTAATTAAAATTTGGATAGAAGTAACAAACTTTATTACTTCTTGTAATCCTAAATTATTGTAATTCAATGAAACGATTTGGTGACAAGATACATTGATATTGGGACAAGTTTGTTTCCCTTTTCTTATTACCCGTTTTGCAATGGCTTTCAATGAATGTCCCATTTTTACCGTTTTTCATAAACTTTGGTTACTTATTTGGAAGAATATGTTGTTGAGGAGAAGGCATTACATTATTACCAGTCTTGAGATCCTGCTGCCTACAATTTGTGCCATCATTATCGTAAGATTCGCCATTTAAAATAATAACTAAATTTGTGGTATGACCCTTTTAGACTGTTTCAATTTACAAATAGGCTTACAGTAACAGGGAGTTAATGAATGCTGAGATTGAACAAAATGGTGGTTTTGGGATCGGTGGGACCGGCGGATCAAAACTCAAACAAGTGAGGGAGAAAACGTATCAACCCATTTCTGAAGAGGTACACATGTTGATAATATTATATCATCTATTTTAATTAATACTGTACTTAATTGATTGTTATTCTTGAAGGAGGGCTGTAAAAAATATGATAATACTTTTTTTTAAGGCATTAATGTCCAATTTAAGAGAAACTTTGCATTGTCCTGATGACGGCTGTCCATATGCTCCAGCAAACAAACATACACAGTTGATCATGCAGGAAATCCTGGACACTCTATCTGAATTGGGATACTATCCTAGTAAATTTGAATAAAAATACAAACGAAAGGTCAAAGTATACTCATTTAAAAGTTAACGATAAATTTTTACATTCCAGATTTTTTTGGAATGCCAAGTGAGAAAGATATCGAAGACCTGATTGTAAAGCATAGCACTTCTCTCGGAAGGCCTGTATTCAGTGCTGCCATCATTTTCCAAAGCGGATTCCCTGTGACAGGAAATAAAAATGATCGGCTGGTTTCCTATAAAATAAGGTTGAAGTATGAATATTCTACTTATTTGAGTAAACTGGGATCAGAGCCCATTATGCCGGTGGATGACACAGGGAACCTATTTCCTCAAAAAGTGCTGGATCCTGGAACTCACAACGGTGAAAAACAAAAGATGAGTTATGTTCAATCAGGATTCTTGGGGCTTCAGATAGCGATTGACCAAGCTTTGATTAAATATTGGACAGGAAAAGAGATAAGCGAAAAGGTACAAAATAAAAAGGTCATTTACAAATTCATTTTTGTATGTTATTTCATTATGTAATTTTCATGTTATAGATTTCACTCCAACCATTTCCAATTCCTACACACATTAAAAGAGAGGAGGGAATAACTCTAGCATACCTGTTCCATTCAATTGTCTTACCCACCTTCCTTGTTTTAGGATTTATTTTCATTGTTCCATCAATCATGCGTGGGGTTGTTGGGGAAAAAGAATGTGGGATCCGTGAACTTTTGAAAATGAACGGACTACCAGGATGGTTGCAATGGATTGGATGGCTAATAAATTCCATGATGATTCTTATATTGAGTGTCACCATTGTCATCATTCTTCTTTTCCTGGGAACCGTACAATATGGAGATCCTGGCGTTTGGTATTTCATCCTTTTGTTGTACATGGTGGCGGCCACATCATTTTGTTTTTTTATATCCGCGTTCTTCGTGAGACGTAAGCAACCCGACAGAGATACATAATAATTGTTCTAATAATGTTGACAGAAAAAATACCCGTTAAAATTCATTGTATTTTAACAACAGCTTCACTTGCCATAACCGTGGGAATCATTTTGTGGTTGATTACCTATTTCCCAATTTTCATTGTCTTTGAGCTGTATCCAAGTAGTATAACCTTCGGTCACAAACTACTTGCAAGCCTACTTCCTAACGTGGCCTTCTACCTAGCTGCTAAAATTATGATGACCTATGAAAGGGACGGGGTTGGAGCACAGTGGGATAATGTCAGCACATCCTGTAAATCCTGGTCAGAAACTATCTCTGCTATACATCATGATGATGTTCATTCTAAGCTCAGTACTATACGTACTGTTAACCGCTTATCTTGACAATGTGTTGGTCGCTGATTTTGGAGTGCGAAAGCCTTGGTATTATCCTTTTATGGTAAAAATCCTCAATTGTCTATAACCTCAATTTTATAAACCTACCTCTTTTACTCATCCATCCATTTTATTTCTCCTCATAGCCCTCAACTTGGGGCATCAATATACAAACCATGTTCAAAAAATCAAAGGTTGATCCTGAAATTATTGCAACTGACACGGAAGACAGAGACCTTCCTCCAGGATTTGAACAAGAACCTGTGACTGGGGAAATTGGCATTCAGTTAATAAATCTGCGAAAAGTTTATGATCGCCACAAAGTGGCCGTGGACAACGTTAACTTAAATATGTATCATGGGGAAATTTTTGTTTTACTGGGTTATAACGGTGCAGGTCAGCAGGTCATATGTATATTAACACCATATCATTAACAGTAAGTATGAAACAGGAAATATAATAAAGGTGCTTATCTTAGGTAAAACGACAACCATTTCAATGCTGACGGGTATTTGTGCACCTTCAGGAGGCACTGCAATGATTAACGGATATAGCATTTCTCGCCAGTTGAAAAAGGTGCGCCAAAATTTGGGCTTGTGTCCACAGAACAATATGCTATTTGAGAGGCTCACTGTGCATGAGCATTTGCTCTTTTTTGGACAGGTAAAAAAGCATTTTTGCTCTTTTTTTGAGTCGCTTTAAAAAAAATTTATAAAATTCTTGATGAATAAAAAAAAGCTTTTTAAAAGTTTTAAAAACAAATGATAAACTGGTGTAGGTCCATTTTTGTAGCTGAAAGGGCTGACCAGAAGTAGCACCTCCCAAGAACTGGAAATAATTATGAAAAAACTTCAGATTTGGGACAAGAAGGACACATTGTCCAAGGACCTTTCAGGCGGGCAAAAGCGAAAGTTGCATTTGGGTATAGCTCTCATTGGGAATTCCCGGGTAACTATTTTGGATGAACCTACAAGTGGAATGGACCCGGAAGCCCGAAGAGCAATTTGGGACGTTTTGTTGGTAATTGTTACTAGTATTTAAGACTAAACCGTTAAGTAAATATATAGTGATGAATTTTGATTCGAATTTTGCAACATTTAATCCAGGAAATACGTGATCAGCGCACAACTCTTTTAACAACCCATTTCATGGAAGAAGCCGATGTACTTGGCGACCGAATCGGTATCATGGCATCTGGGAAAATACAATGTTGTGGAACACCCAGCTTTCTCAAACAATTTTATGGAGCTGGCTATACTCTTAAACTTACCTTATCTATTGTGCCGAGCACAACTCCTAGTTTAACGGTAGTTCCTGTTGACAGTGATTATAGCCTTCTTTCCACAACTTCGAGTAAATCTCGAGCATATTTGGATCCAATCGACAATACAGCGTCTTTGGAAATTCTTTTATTTGTACAAAAACACGTTCCCGATGCGTTCCTAAAAGATACGCGTTCTGCAAACCCCTCTGAAGTTTTCATCATTTTACCGAAGGGTACATCAACCACTTCTGTTCTCACAGAGTTGTTTTCGGACCTGTCAAAAGAAAAGGATCATTTGGGGATACAGACGGTGGGCATGTCACCTACGACCGTGGATGAAGTGTTTTTACGGTAAATGTAATTATTTTTAAAGAATAATTGCACTTTGGTATTTTGAAGACCGTAAGGAATCAATTTTTTATTTTGCAGAGTTGGTGAACTAAGTGAGGGGAGTCATCCTCCGGAGGAGGGTGACATTGAAGATTACATTCAGCAAATCGTTCACCATACAAGTTTCAAATTGGTTTTGAGCCAATTTATCGCACTTTTGATTAAAAAGATTCTTTACACTTTTCGGAAACGAAAACTGACCATTGCCCAGGTTATTATCCCAATTATCTTGCTAATATGTGCAATTATCTGCTGCAATGGCTTCTTTGCCCCATCCGGCCATCCGGTGCCCAGGATAATAACTTTGGACGCTTACGATAAACCCATTGTTCCCATCTTTACTGATACTGATGAACGGAGCGATACCGTCTCTCTTCTCACTTCTTACATTGGTTCACCTGCCAGAGTAATTAAGACGAATAATGCAAATCCGCCCCTCCAAAAGCTCTTGATGATTGGGAACAAAAGTCTGGAACTGTATACAAACCACTACATACTGGGCGTACATGTAGAAGGAAACATTTCAGAAGAATTGAATGTTTTTTATAGCACAGTACCAAATCATGCGGCTCCACTTGCGGTAAATATTGCGTCAAACCTGTTTCTCAAAAAGCTGGGACCCCCTGGAACCGACTTAAAAATTCAAGTGACCAATCATCCGTTGCGAACAGATATTAAACTTGTTTTGGGATCTGCGAGGCCGGATATTGAATACATATTTTATGCAACAATATTGTTTGAAGTTTTCATGCCGTTTGGGTTGGCTTTGCTAGCAGCCACGTTCATTGTTTTGCCTATGGAAGAAAAACTGTGTAAAGCCAAACAACTTCAAATGATGACCGGTGTCCATCCGTGCGTTTACTGGGGATCAGCCTTCCTTTGGGATTTTTTCATTGTCACTTTGGTAGTTTGCGCGATGATTTGTTGTTTCCCTATTTTCCAAAGTCATGAAATGTACACATCCTACGGAGGAGCCTGGGCCGCATTTATTATTCTGATGGTGTATGGCTTATGCGCAATTAGTTTCTCGTATCTGATGAGCCACTTTGCTAAAACGGTTTCCGGTGGATTTGCATTTGTCACCATAATCCACATAATATCTGGACTGGTGATCGGCATCGTTGTTTCCGCGATGGATATGATGGTCGTATTTAGCCCAACGTCACCTACGCGGGCAGGATTACAATTATTTGGGAGGCTGTTTCCAACGTACGGGGCAGTTGTAAGGTACTACTATTAAAACGCAAGTAAATATAAATCCACATAAATGCATCATGCAGACATTCAAAAGTTGGTGATGGAAATAAAATGATGACTTTCAAATTTTATGTTCAAAAGTACGACTAGGTATGTAGAAACTGCAATTGATAATGGAAGGTGTAATATTCTCAAGCCTGAGACGAAAAAACTTTTATGTGATAATCCATGGAAGTCTATAAAAACCCCATCGGTCTGGGAGTACCTGGAATGCTGTGGTAATTTTTTCAAACAAAAATGTCAACAAAAAGTAGTTGACAGTGGAAATTAATATTCCAACTTTTTTTTTATAGAATTTTGCCAAAAAGCTGTTGACAAACTTCAGGGCAAGGAAAGAATGAACCTGGTGAGCTTGTCACCTGAATGTTTTGTTCCCAAACCGTATATAGAATGGGAAACACCACGGGAAACTTTGAAAGGCACAACAATCAGCGTCCCAGGGATTGGCCAAGAACTAATGCATATGTTAATAATGTGCGTGGTTTATCTTATTCTCTTGTTTCTTATGGAATACCTTTACTTTATTCGAGAGAAAGTGGATGAGTTAAAAAACAAAGGTCCGGAACAAATACCACAGTTTGAGCCTACGGAAGAAACAGATGAGGATGTGGCTGAAGAAGCTAAAAGAATTAAAGAGAATATAGGGCAACGTAAGATATATTTATTTAAATCTCGAATAAAGAAGAGATTAAACAAGAATAAAAAAAATATTTTCAAATCATCTTATTTAGTTTCCTTTTTTAATTACCATATAGGAAATTTTGATGAAGATGCACTTATTATACAAGATCTCAGAAAGACATTTAAAAGCTTTGCTGCAGTCAAGAAAATTAGTTTTGGTGTTCATCACGGAGAATGCTTTGGTATGAATTTTAGCAATATTTTTTTACCGATGGCCGTATATTTTTTGATCAAAAAAATTACTATAAGCATCTTTTTATGTTTAATTTTTTTAAACTAATTTTGACTCTCTCTTTCTTTCTCCTTGCCCTTTGACATTATAGGACTTCTTGGAATCAATGGAGCCGGTGCGAAGTTTTATCAATTTTACTAATTTCAAATGAAAGAAAATTGATTATGATTACGTTTAAAACTATTGATTCATTATCTAAATTGAGGGGCATAACTGGGGAAACGAGCAATATGGAGGCTGATAGATGGCTGAAGAAATTAGGTATTTTTATTTTTATCTTTAATAACTTATGATCCTATGAGTGTCTTTTGAACTTTATGCTACTTTATTCATTATACCTATGTATATTTTCTTAAGGACTATTTAAAAGTGCTCAGGTGCAGTGTAGTAAATATAGTGGAGGTATGAAACGTCGTTTGTGCGCAGCAATCGCAATGATAGGGGATCCATCAATAATACTGTTAGATGAACCAGTAGGTTTGCATTAAAACCGATAATTACAAAATATTTTATACCATGAATTAGTTTTTATTTTATTTTTTATTTCACGTCATAATTTTATTAAAGACGAGCGGGGTGGATCCTGTGTCTAGACACAAATTCTGGAAAGTATTGCAATCCGTGAGAAAATCTGGACAAGCAATCATATTAACATCGCACAGGTAACAAAACACATAACATTCATCATCATCCTTACTCGACCTGTTGGTTGGACTCTTCACGTCTTGTCTTTCCATTTCCAATAGCATGGAAGAATGTGAAGCTCTCTGCTCCCGACTCGGAATAATGGTTAATGGAGAGCTCCAGTGTCTAGGTGGCGTACAGCACCTCAAAAATAAATTCGCACAAGGATACACACTCGCATTAAAACTGACATCTTTGGTATCTGCAGACTCGGAACTATTCCAACATTTACACACAGAGATTATGGAGCGGTTTAAACCTTGTGTAGTAAAGGATAAGCATAATGTAGGTTGTAACTTTTAAATAAAAGTGGCAACTCTTTTGGTTTAATTTGCAAAATGAACAAATTAAAAACATTAGACATTATTATTCCTTTTGACAGAACTTTATCCAATATGAAATCTACAACATTGCGTTATCTTGGGAGTTTCTCTTTCGAACCATGGAAGAACTAAAAAAAATCCATGAAGAATTGATTGAAGATTACTCATTGAATGAAACAACCCTGGAGGAAGTATTTCTTTCGTTTGCCAGGAAGCAATATGGAGGGAGGAAAGTTCACAAACGCTGCTGCTGTTAAAATGCCATTATGTATTACTTAAAATTTCAAATAATCAAATAATAAAGAGTGTTTGTGATAAAATGCATAATATACATCTATATTTGCTGTCATACATTTTTTAATTGAAACAATAATTATGTTTCTAAAACATGGCTATTCTTGCAATGACTTTGCTCGTAACTTATACTTTTTTCATTTATATTCAATATATTCCAAACTTTCCATGCTTATGTCACGCCCATTTTTGGACCCTATACTATTACAATTATATATAGGACATCAATCACACTGGCTCCATATTTATAACTCTGAGCAACAACTCTTATACAAAATTCATTAAAAATTTTATTTAAAAAAATCTAGTAAGTTAAATTGTTGTTGTCGAAGCTCTGTTTTGTGATGATCGAATTATTTGTGATCCATGTCCAAGTCCAACTGCAATATGGCTTATGGGGTAAACTGCGACATGTTAAAATTAAAACGACAAGGTAAAGGACGGCGGCGTATTTTGTTTGTCTGTCTGTGCAGTATCCTCATTTACTACTATTTTGCACTTTTAAAAACCAACCAAAATCACTCTGAAAATATTTTACGAAAGTTACAAAGTATCACACACCTAAAGGGTAAAACTGAATTGTCAGATACATAATGTCACAATTTAATTTTTTTTGAACTTGAATTTAAACAATTTTATTTTATTACAGAAAAAACTGTTCATCACCACCAACAAGGAAATCAGAGCAATAACAGTGGTACACTTATGTCCTTCGTGGTCAACACCTTATCATGCCACATTCCCGATTTGGATCCTTGGGATAAAGATATTGAAGAGGTATATAAAAAATGTACACCAAGTGATGGGATCGATCCTGAGTGCCACAAATTACCAGTTCCAAAATGGATGTATGCACAAGATTCGGTACATAAATTCCAAAAACAATATCAAATTTTTTAACCATTTTTTGAGAAAAAAAAGATTGATACAAAACAAAATTTTAGTTTTATCATTTTTTGTTTTAATACTCATGCAGTACCTCGTTACCAACTTTAGTGCCATAATAGAGTCGGGTTATTCAAGGAGTTCCATTCATTGTTGCTACTATGTGATTTATCGCCTTGAGCAATCACTGGCGTCTTTTGATAGTAACGCGGACGGTTTGGTGACGTATGTATTTTAAACAAGTGTTATTTTCTATTCACCAAAACACAGGATGTGTACTATGTGTAGTGTAATTAATAATTAAATTAAAAATCAGGTATTCAAAGGAATGTCACCCCATCCCGTCTAACGACACTGTTAAAATTATGGAGGAATTTATTCGAGTTGTTTGCATTTACAAATCATGGCTCTTTTTTGACGTTGTTGTTTATCGGGAATATTTTGCTTTCGCTCAATCAGACGCACATGCACTAACGAAGATTGATAAATGGGCTGGAAAAGATGCAAGTGAAATTCCTCCAAGTATTGTAATTGTTGGGTTGGACACCAATTCCAGGCTCAATTCTCACAGAAGATTAAAACGAACATTAAAACTTTTGGAAGAAATTGGCGCTATTGAATTGTTCGGATACTCGAAGGTCGCCGAAAATACTTTACCAAACACGATCGCGTTTTTAACTGGCATGTCCAAGTCAGAAATGTTAAAAATATGCAATGAAGATAAGATTTTCGATAACTGTCCGTTGTTGTGGAAAGATTTTGACAAAGCTGGATACCTTACCGTCACCGCTGAAGACGCACCATTGAGCACAGGCTTTAACTTAATGGAGACAGGTTTTGTTGAGAAGCCAACCGATTTTTACTACAGACCATTTGCCTTGGCTTTGGGGGAAGGGAAATCAACGTGGTTTGTGAAGTGCATAGGACGCTACATGTCACCGGAAATGGTGCTTAATTACGCGAGTGACATATTACGCAAAGGGGTTCCAGTTTTTGTGCATCAGTGGTTCACCTCATTTGGACATGATTGTATAAACAGTGTTCGGTTTGTAGACGATCCTATCGCACAATTCCTGAAAAATGTGGACAAAAGGAACACCATAATTGTTGTGATGGGTGATCATGGAGATACACATGGAGCTTTCCGGGAAACGACCTTAGGCTGGTATGAAGACAAGTTGCCAGCAATGTGGTTATATTTGCCAGATAGTGTTCGTGAAAAGTTTCCACAATGGAAAAGCGCTCTCCAAATCAACTCAAG
>JAITYZ010003000.1:0-17018 GCA_027744595.1 Paronellides praefectus | reverse complement strand
GACTAAAGTGTTGGGTAGTAAAAATACAATGACTTCAACGTGTGAGCTACTTGGGGTAAGTATAATTTAGTATTCAATTTATAATTTTGTAAATGCTTTTGTGATTGATTAGGGTTTGTTTGACGAGGTGTATAACAAGTGGGATGAAGTTTATTTCCTTATTCCTGCACTAAAATATTACGTTGCTATCATTTTTTATAAGCATACAGAAAAGTAACTTGTTTGTTACATCCTCAGCTTTGCTTTGCTTTTTAACTGCAACAACATTATCGAATACACTGTAAAAAGCATGAAACACTGTCAAATGAACATTGAAACTTTAACTGTCTGCCGACTGACTCTCCCTGCTGACTACTTTTCCAATATGCAACAGAATTATCGACAAATTAATGAATTTTCTAATTGTTTTGTGATAATTTATTTGGTCCAAATTGTTTGTTGACAACACAAAATGATACCATGTTTTATCAGGCTCGATTACATTTTATTTATAATTTTAAAACAATATTAAAAATAAAAAGCACGAATTAAGTAGTAAGTCTATGAAATAGTTTGTATTTTTTCCAAAATGCGAATCTGTATTACACCTTTACAAGGATTAAATTCATTTGTGTTGAGACACTGTCATCTCTACCAAAATCAAGAAGCAAGGGTTAAACCAAGATTAAGAATATACTCAATACATTTTCAACACATGGAACAAAACATTGCTTCATGTCATCAATAAATGCTAAAAATTCTATCAGTCCAAAACAGTATTGTTGACCTTCCCATCATCACACTCGTCTTCATCCGATACCCCATCTTCAGCCAACGGCACCATAAACCAATCAGATATCATAGCATCTCTCATCATACGCTCTAACTTGTCAGAATTTGCACCACCAACTTTGTACCATGAACGATCAATAAATTTGAACAAATCCTTTGTAGCTTTTATCATGTTAAACTTTTTGGCCAAATTGGCCAATTTTCCAACATTGTCCTCCGTACAAATCATCCCTAGCATCTCATTCATAAACTCAATTAGGTCAAGCTGTTCATACTTGTCAGCTGCGTACAACAATTCCACCACAATTCCTGGGGATGACCAGTTGTCTTGAAGTACCCCAGTGTACAGAAAATGGAGAAGCACCTTCATTGGTGCGGATGAGATTTCCTTAACTTGAACCATTCCAGTCTGTGCTTCCTTCGTGTCATGCTGAAACATTCCTAGAAAAACCGGACTTCTCGCGGCGAGGATTTCGCGGTTAGCCCGAAGTTCGATTCCGTCCTTGCAAATTATTTTGGCGGGCGATTCCGCACGGGCGCAGGACCAATTTTCCAGGAGCAAGTTTGCCATGTCGGATTGCTGTTTCTTGGTGGATAAATCATTGAAATTTTGTAGACGTGTGGCCAAGTCCAAAGTTGTCGTTGGGGAATACAAATTGACATATATTTCAAAAATAAGCGCACCATCATCAGTCAAGGGCAAATCGGTGTTGAGTACCCTCGCTGGTATCATCCTATCGTATCCATATGCCATTGATATATCTGCCATATCCATCAATGAACCTGTGTCATTTTGTAATATCAAAAAATTCAAAGCATATTATTTTTTGATTAAATTTGACATTCACACTAATTCGTGATAAAATGGATACATTTTTTGTACTTACTGAGGTCAGTAGCCCGGTAAAATCCATCTCCATTCTTGTTTTTAATTGTAAATTGGTAAGTGATATTCACTTGGTTTACGTCATCAGGTTTCTTTTTTAAGCCAATGTACATCCCAACTGCCTTTATGTTTCCTTTACTGTCGTCCACCGTTTTCGAGAAAGATTTTCCAGTCAGTTGGCAGATTAATCTTTTGTCCCATTTGAAACTCAAAACATTGTGAATGAACAGTCACTTTAGAGCTTCGGATGTTGGCAAATTTGTTCACTTTCCACGTGAATTTGTATTTCTCCTTGGTCATCATCTAGTTCGTTTTAGAAAGGAAAGAATATATTTCAAATTCAGTTAGTTGCTCTCGTCACAAATCTTAGTTAAATCTCGAAATAGTTCACACTTTAGTTGAAACACTCTAAATTACTTACCTCGCTCTTTAATAATTTACTCATGTTTGATATTGGATTTTCAGTTCTTTGGGAACTTCCTTTGAATAAGGCGGAGTTCTGAAATGATTTAATCGGAAAATATACATTCTTGATTTAAAATTCACTTAATTGTTCATTAACTCACTAATTCTGTTAATTCAACATCACCAAAATGTTTTAAGTTATGTTGAGATAAAATTTTAAAAAAAACTTGGAGAATGGAATACCATGTTAAATAAGCTGTTGTTTAAGTAAATTGCTGCTTCAAACCCACACTACTGCTAAGCTATGCCACATATCACCAACTAAAAAATATATGTAAACAAAATCTTTAGTCTTTTAAGCAACTTTTTAATCACTACTGCCACACAAACTTGTATACTAGCAGCTCTCCCAAAATAGAATTGATTTTTTTTGTATAGGTGTTTGTTTTTAGTTAAAAATGCAAGATATTTAACATCCATTCTCCTGCTATTATTATCATACAGCTCAGAAATATCATCCAAACAAAGAAAAACTTGTTTCATTCTGAGAAAACCTAATCCTTCTGTACCTACTTAATAAGCACCATTTATATCTCTTACCCAAGTTGCGTATATCAGGTCCTTAGGTTCTCATTGCAGCAAAGGTTCGTGAATATACCTTGTTTAACAATATTTTAGTAGTAGCAGCAGCAGCAAAACAAACACAACAAAGCTTACTTTGAGTAATGTCTTCATTTACAAGGGGGAAAGGATGGGTTTATAACACATACCTTCGCATTTATGTTGCACATGCCCAAAAACTGCATAAATTGACTTGTACATTTTCGGATACAACCAAAATAACGTCAGCATTTGTTGTAAGAAATCTTTTAACGACTTACACATCGTTGGTACCTTTGTCATGCTACTTGTGCAGGAACAAGAATAAAAGATGCATTTTTGGTTTTTACTATTACGATTTGTGATCATAGCATTACAAACGTAAATATATGAAAACATGCATACCTGGTTACCGTTTAATAAATTTGAATTCAAATTTCGTCGTCTCGTAAGTGGATGTGTAATTATAATTATATTTACAATAATTCCGGTTACCAATTTACAATAGTTTTATAAAACTATTGTTATGTGTATTCCTATGGGTTGTAGAAAAAAGTCTCGATAGTAAAGTTGGAGTAAATTGTTAATTTTTGCAAAATAATAAATTAGTTTTAATGTTGCTTTATTTGCTTAAATGAAAGTATGCACATGTTTCAAAAGGCTGTTGTTCATCTGTAACAATCAATTAATTTCAGTAACTTTCACTTTGATCTGTTTTAAAGGATCATTTTAGACACCAATTAAATTTGTAAAATATTAAGCTTTCTGTGTTATCATCAAAGTATTACTGCTTAGGTAATAATCATCTAACTACCAAAGACCGAATATACCAATTAAGAATTTAATTAAACTATGCGCTTAAAAATACAGACTATTCATATATGCGGGTAGCTTTAAAAAATTTACAACTTTTGTCTATACTTTGGTGCATATGAACATGTTTATAAAAATAAACCGAGGGATGACAAATTCAAAAGAAAGTTCTGTTGTTTTTGCAAAATATTAATTTTAATATTATTTATTAACCTTATTCAAAAGCGTACATATTTCCCCTTAAACTGCAGAGCCCATCTTAACACCTACGACTAATATTTCCAATTAAATAGTTAATCACGCATTACGCTAAACAGTGCAAAATACACAAGTCTGAGGCTATTGCTCAAATATCTACAACTTATGTAGGACTAAATACTTTCCTTGATACATTATAAAAACCTTACAAAATCTACTTCTTCAGAGAATCGCTTTCCTCATTATCTTCTGACTTGTCGTCAGTCACAGGTACCACCATCCAATCCGAAATAATGGCATCTCTCATCATACTTGCCAGTTTGCCATAGTTTGTAGCATGACGACTTATGAATTTGAACAAATCCTCTTCAGCCTTTTTCATGTTCAGCTTTGTCGCCAAGTTAATCAATTTCCCAACATTGTCCTCCGTACAAATCATTCCCAAAGTTCCGTTCATAAACTCAATCATGTCAAGCTGTTCATACTTCTCAGCCGCATATAAAAGTTCCTCCACAATCCCTTGGGTTGACCAGTTGTCTTGGAGCTTTCCAGTGTAAAGAAAATGGAGAAGCACCTTCATTGGCATTGATGACATTTCTTTCAGTTGAACCACTCCAGTCTGTGCTTCCTTTGTGTCATGTTGGAACATTCCCAGAAAAACTGGACTTCTCGCTGCAAGGATTTCGCGGTTAACCCGAATTTCGACCCCGTCCTTGCAAACAATTTTGGCAGGTGAGTCAGCGCTAGGAAAGGACCAATTTTCCAACAGCATTTTTGCCATGTCCGACTGCTGTTTCTCGGTGGACTTTACATGGAACTCTTTAAGATGTTGAAACACGTTTGGACTTTGTCTCAGGCAATACAATTTCACGTATATTTCAAACGTAAGTGAGCCGTCATCCGTGATAGGCAAGTCGATGGTATTTGGCAAATGTATAAAATGGGTTTTATCCGGTACTAAAGAGGCCATACCTGCCATATTTGTCAGCTGACCTGTTCCAATTTTCATTATTTAAAAATGATTTTTAACGTGCAGTTGTAAACGAAGTTGCTTCTATTTATTAGTTAGAGTTACTTACTAAGTTTTGAGTCGTAACAAAATCCCTCCCCATCCTTATTTTTAATTTTAACACGGAAAGCGACCATGACATCGTCACAAGTATCCGGTTTTCTTAATAATTTAAGATTCATCCAAATTGCCTTTTGGTGTCCGTCTATGCAATCAATCGCCAGAGAAATTCGCCAGTCGGTCTGGCAGATTCAATCCATATCCCATTTTAAATCCCAAGTTTTGCATGGAATCTTCATTTTTACACAGCAAGTTGGCAAAGTCTGCAACTTTCCAGACCAAATGATTCTCTTCCAGTATTGTCGTCTACGTTTAAAAGAGGAAACATTAAAGTGTATTTGCATTCGTGTCCAATGACAGATAAACAAAGAATAATATGAGCGTGATAATAATTGTAATGTCAACTTACCTCACTTTGTAATAACTCGTTCATTTTCCCCCCAGTATTATCTGTAATTTCAAAGTTCTTTGTTCTAACTGCAGTGCCTGGCTGCTGACAATTTTAAATGTATGTTTTAATATAAAACCGCAAACATTGAATTTTAAGTAAATTGTAGAAAATGAACTTGTTGAGTAATTTTCGCCTGCGCACCACTTCCCACCAAACTAATCCAGTTCAATTGTATTAAAACAACAATAATAATATTTTATTCAACTGCACGACTGTATTTTTAACTGTTCTTGTCTTGCTCACTAGTCAGGTCTCCAAATTACAATGACAACAGTGTTAACGAATAACTAAACTAAAAAGCACATTTTGTCCCTTCACTGTGCTCCCACGTATACCGTATGCATATTTCAGTGCAAGGATCTTTTCCAGAATGAAGAGGGGAGTAAAGGTTAGGCTTCCTCAAAACTAGCCAGTTTGCAATCAGGTTTTTTATGAACTGTTCATAGTTTTATTAGCCTTGTTTAAAGTAAGCCCTTCTGAGACTGCAATAACTACAGGACTAGAGTTTTTAAGTTTACAGGTCAAAAGACAGACTAGCTTGCACACATAATTAAATTACTCAAAAGAAAAATATAAATGTGATGATGATAGCCGGCATAAAACACACAGCTAAAAAATAAAATACATTAGTTTGTATACCACCATCCGTCAAGCTGAGTCACATAAACAAAGTAAAAATGAACGACTCCTTTCATAATGAAAGTTTCCTTATGATATATCCACAAAAACGCAAGTGTAACGTCCACGTGTATTGGCAATACAGTACTATTGTTATGCTATTATATGTACTAAAATGTATTTTGTAGAAAATTTCATGCATTTAACTTTTGATCTACATGGGATATGTATTCACATGTACGTATGGGAATTTTTAACATTGTGAATGCTTTTACTTGATAAGGGTTCAGTTGACGAGGAGCATAACATGTGAGATGAAAGTTGGTTGAACATTCCAGCATAAAATGGTACAATCATATCATTTTCTTGAACGCATGCAAAAAAGTGGGTTATCCATTTTGTGAATGGACCGGGTGGCCATCCAGTCTGACATAGAACCTTTTGAATATGTCGTTATAAATTAAAAATGTCCAGCAAAATGAAATGAACTTCATGTTAAATATTTTTATACGTAGTTTTAAGAGAAACTATTGTTCTTTATTTTCATATACGATGCGAAATTTTTTTTTCGATATTAAATCGTGAGAACATTAATTGTATTCATTAGATTAATTTTAATGTTATGAATTTGGTTAAACCAAAAAAATGTACATATTTCTAAGGTTGTTGCTCATAACATCTGTAACATCTAAAATTCATGCGACATTAACCAAAGTACTTTGGTCCTTACCAAAATATGAACAAGTTTACATTTATCTAAACTTACATTTTCTTTGTAATCATTTTTGTTATCATTTAATTTTGTAAAATATTAAGCTAAACAGTACAGAATACTCCTGTTTGAGGGCAAGTTTCAAATATTTACACCTTACCACTAAAGCATTTCCTAACTAGATTTATACAACCTCACCAAATCTACTTTTTGATATAATTACTGTCATTATTACTACCTTCCGGTAAACCGTTAGCCACAGGTACCATATACAAATCAGAGACAATGGCATCCCTCATCATACTTTCTAGCTTGTCGTAATCCGTAGCACGAAGATTGATAAATTTGAACATTTCCTCTTTCGCTTTTTTCATGTTCAGCTTCTTGGCCAAGTTGACCAATTTCCCAACATTTTCCTCAGTGCAAATCCGTCCCAGTGTCTCATCCATAAACTCAACCAAGTCATCCTGTTCATACTTGCTAGCCGCATACAACAATTCCTCAACGATTCCTTGGGATGACCAGTTGTCTTGAAGAACTCCAGTGTACAAAAAGTGGAGCAAGACCTTCATTGGCCAGGATGATATTTCTTTAATCTCAACCACTCCAGACTGGACTTCCTTAGTTTCATGTTGAAACATTGCCAGAAACACTGGACTCCTTGCTGACAGAATGCCACGGTTGACTACAAGCTCGACTCCATCTTTGCAAACTATTTTGGTTGGGGAATCAGCATTGGGACAGGACCAATTGTCCGAGAGCATTTTTGCCATGTCGGACTGTTGTTTTTTGGTGAATTTTTCCTGAAACATTTTCAAATGTTGGAACAAATCCGGAACACGTTGAGAGTACAAATTTACATGTATTTCAAAAATGAGTGAGCCGTCTTCCGTCACAGACAAATCGCTGTTTTTTGGCAAATCCAGGAAATGCGTAATTCCATGTACTAAAGAGTTCATGTCTGCCATATTTGTCAGCTTACCTGTGCCAATTTTCATTATAAACATATTGTTTAATACAATGATTTTTTAAACGTGCAGCTTTAATTGCTTCTGTTTATTGGTTAGAATTACTTACTTTGTTTTGAGTGGTAACAAAATCCCTTGCCATTTTTATTTTTTATCTTAACGCAGAATGCGACCATGACACCGTCGCAAGTATCCGGTTTTCTTAATAATTCTAGATTCATCCAAATAGCCTTCTTGTATCCTGGTACGTAGTCAATCTCGAGAGAAATTCGCCAATTGGTTGGCAGATTAATTTCATTTCCCATTTTAAATTCCAAGTTTGGAGGTCGCATTTGTGGCTCGCCATCTTCATCTACATCAAACAAGCTGGCAAATTTTGCAACTTTCCAGGATAAATGCTTCTCCTCCGAAATTGTCGTCTAAGTTTAAAAAAGGAAACTTTCAATCATTGCATTCGTGTCAACTGCCTACAAAAGAAAGAGAAAAGAGTGTGTTATTATAATTGCCCATTCAACTTACCTTAGTTTGTAATAACTCGTCCATATTTTCACCAGAATTATCAGTAATTGCAAACGTTATTTGTTCCTACTGCAGTGCCTGGCCGCTGACAATTTTTAATTGCATATTTTAATTTAAGACAGCATACAATTAATTTTGAGTAATTATAGAAATTAACTACATGTCTGAGTAATTTTTAATTTTCACCTGCGCGAAGTACCACTTTATACAATAATTAGTTCAGTACGATATAAAAAAACAACAATACGTATACCGTATGCATCGCAACTTGCGATTACATGCGGCTGTATGAACAAAATAAACAGCTGATATGAAAAAATGGTAAACAAAGGTGGGCTTGAATTTCCCACGTAACATTAGTCATTCATGATGACAATTCTCATCCTGAGTACTGTTTATGCAACAATGATTCAACTTCTAACGACAAAATTAACTCCCAATAATAATCATTGTTTATTTAATTACTACATTAAAACAATAGACTGTACGCATATTTAAGGCTAAAATTAGATTCAAATGATCATTGTACAATACCACTGAATAAATTGCTAACCACTGGATTATAAAAACTTCACGTAATCTACTTGTTGAGATCAATGCTTGTCTCATTATCATCTGACACATCGTCTTCCGCCACAGGTAGAATCCAATCTGTAAAAATGGCATCTCTCATCATACTTTCCAGTTTGTCATAATTCGTAGCATGAAGATTAATAAACTTAAACAAATCCTCTTCCGCCATTTTCAAGTTCAACTTTCTTGCCAAGTTGACCAGCTTTCCTGCATTTCTCTCAGTGCAAATCATTCCCAGCGTCTCATTCATAAATCTAACGAGGTCTTCCTGCTCATACTTGTCAGCTGCGTACAACAGTTCCTCTACAATTCCAGGAGATGCCCAGTTGTCTTGAAGAACTCCAGTGTACAGAAAGTGGAGCAGCACCTTCATTGGCATGGATGATATGTCTTTAACATTTACCACTCCAGACTGGGCTTCTTTCGTGTCATGTTGAAACATTACCAGAAAAACTGGACTTCTTGCTGACAGAATTCCTCGATTGACTACATGTTCTACTCCGTCCTTGCAAACTATTTTGGTTTGGGAGTCAGCCTGGAGACAAGACCAATTTTCCTGGAGCATGTTTGCCAAATCGGACTGCTGTTTCTTGGTTGATTTGATATGGAACATTTGCAGATGATGAGATACGTCCAGCGTTCGTGTCGGAGCATACATTTTTACAAGAATTTCAAAAATGAGCGAACCGTCCACTGTCAAGGGCAAGTTGCTGGTATTTTTAAACTGTCTCAAATCTGTAATTTTGACTCCTAGTGCAGTAGCTACCATATTTGTCAACGGAGCTGCATCAATTTGTCAATTAAAGATAACCATGATTACTTCAATGTGGAATTTGATTTGCTTTTATATTGACTTGAGTAACTTACTAAATTTAGAGTCACAATAGAGACCCAACCCATTCTTATTTTTAACTTGAATGCAATAAGAAACATTGAGCTCGTCGTAAATATCCGTTCCTTTTATTAACTCCAGATAAATCCAAATCCCATTCTGGATTCCTGTCAAGTATTCAATGTCGAGAGAAATTTGCCAGTCGGTTGCCAGATTTATTCCATATCCCATTTTAAATTCTAATTTTTGTGGTCGCATTTGCGATATGTCATCTTCATTTAGATCAAAGAAGTTAGCAAAGTTTGCAACTTTCCAAGATAAATGCTTCTTCTCCAAAGTCGTCGTCTACATTTAAAAGGTAAACATTCAAACACATTTATTTGCCTTGTGTCACGTGCAGGACAAAAGTATAGTTTAACGAGTGTTGGAATAATTGTTTACTCATCTTACCTCACTTTGTAATAATTCATTCATACTTTCACATGAGCAAATTTTTTTACAACATGTGCGATGCACATGATTTTTGGAAATCTGTAAATCCCTGGTTTTTTGTGGTTTTTTGGAAACAAGGGTAAAAAATAACCAATAAAAAAAGGACAATAGAAAGGAAGCGAAATAATTTCTCGGGGGGAACGCACGAAACACCATGGGAGAACTTGCCATTTTTAAATCCAAAATGCAAAATCCCTGAAACTTTGTTCAGTAGATTTCGAATTTGTGCATATTTTCGTCAAAACTGCTTTTGTTTTTAATGAAGTGCTTTGCTGCGGGACAATTTTTTAAGTGTACATTTAAAAAAAAGCATGTAAATAATTTTGGTAATTATTTAAATTAGCTTCAAATTTTAAATTTGTGTCGCGCACCACTTGACACCAAACTAGTCCGACTATCATTGTCTTGAGCCTCCGCATTTTCTGTACATTTATGAATGAATAGCCCATTAAAAAGTACATTCTATTCTATCAGTTTACTACTACGCACCCACCTATTTACCTATTTCAGAGAATAGCTCTTCTAAGAATCATGAGGACATGAAAGGTTAAGGTTCCTCATGAGTTTACATTGTCTTCAGGGTGGCTTACACACATTATTGAATTACAAAATACGCCGGTATAAAATACACAACTAAAAGCAAAATACAAACATTTTCTAATTTTTAATTATACATTTCCAAACATAAATACAAAAACACAACAATCCACTTGGCTCCTATTGTTGAATTGCATTACAACTACAAACGCGAATGTTGTTTAGGACAAACAAAAATCTACAAGAAACGAAGGATAAACTTTCAAAACGTTTACATGTCACAAAACTCCCTCGTTTGTGTAACTTCTAAAGCGTCTAAATCTGCGAGTTTTTTACTACCCTTCCCGTCATCATCACGTCTTCCCCAGATGCTACATCTTCAGCCAACGGAACCATGTACCAATCGGAAATAATAGCATTCCTCATCATACTTTCCAACTTGTCATAATTAGTACCGTGAATATCAATAAATTTAAACAAATCCTCTGTCGCTTTTGTCATGTCAAACTTTTTTGCCAAGTTGGCCAATTTTCCAACATTGTCCTCCGTACAAACCAGTCCTAACGTCCCGTTCATAAACTCAATCAGGTCGAGCTGTTCATACTTCCCGGCTGCATACAAGAGCTCCTCCACAATTCCAGGAGATGACCAGTTGTCTTGGAGTAGTCCAGTATACAAAAAGTGAAGAAGCACCTTCATTGGCGCGGATGAGATTTCTTTCACTTGAACCACTCCAGTCAGTGCTTCCTTTGTGTCATGCTGAAACATTCCCAGAAACACTGGACTTCTTGCGGACAGAATTCCCCGATTCACTCCTAATACCACCCCATCTTTGCAATATATTTTGGTAGGTGAGTCGGCACTGCGACAGGACCAATTTTCCAAGAGCATGTTCGCCATGTCTGATTGCTGTTTTTTTGTTGATATGGCATTGAAATTTAGGAGACGTGTGGCCAAATTCAAAGTTGTTTTTGGGGCATACAAATCCACATGTATTTCAAAAATGAGTGATCCGTCATCCGTGAAAGGTATTTCACTGTAGATTGGCAATCGCATTAAATGCGTTATTCCGAGCTCTAAATTTTTTATATCTGCCAAATTTCTCTGTGGCCCTGCAAATATTTTTTGAAATAAAAACCAATGACTTTTTTATTGTGCAGTTGTAATTGCTTCTGCTTCTTGCTTAAAATTTCTTACTAATTATCGATTTGTAATAGAATCCATCCCCATTCTTATTTCTAATCTGAATGTGGAACGTAACATTGACCTCGTCGCAAATATCCGGTTTCTTTTTTAACTGAAGTTGCATCCAAACTACTTTCGAGAGTCTTGGCATGTAATGCAAGTCGAGAGTAATTCTCCAGTCGGTTGGTAGATTAATTCCATGCCCCATTTTAAATTCAAACACTTGCTGCGGAAGTCGCGGTAAGCCGTCTTCCTGTATGTCGAATAAGTCGGCAAAGTTTGCAACTTCCCAGGAGAAACGATTCTGCTCCAAGGTCGCCGTCTAGTTAAAGAAGGCAAACTCGATATATATTGGCGATCTTGTGAACTACCCGTAAATAAACAAACAAAAAGTGTGGAAACATATAAATACTCGACGTACCTCACGTTTTAATAATTTATTCATATTTTCCTCCGATGTATCACTCATTGTGAACGTATGTTGTTCTAAATCAAAAAATGGCTGCTGAAAATAATTTATTAAATGTGTTTTTTAATATTACATAGCAAACAATTAATTTTAGTCTTTCGATTTTTTTTAAATTGCATTTAATTGCACAACTACATTTAAATGTCATCAATGATGACTCATCATCATCATTCAACAGTCTACGCATAATGCACAATGGTAACACAATTTTGACGAATGTTCCACTACAAAAATGCATTTAATCCCTACACAATGAACAAACGTCACCAAATTTCAATGAAAAAAAAACTTTCCAAAATAAACAAGATAGTTGATAGTAAAGCTAAGGGTTTGATGATTTCACGTTTTCACGTTTTCCGCCGGCCAGCCTGCAATATCTTTTCATAAACTGTTCCAAACGTCCTTTAACTGTAATCAAAGTTAGCACGCCTGAGACAGCAAAAATGAACGTTATTTTGACATAAATCGTGCTTTCGGAATTTAGTTTTGTTGTCATGTATTCTTTTTAATAAAATTTATTCCATGATTTTTTAGCCCAGACAGCAGGTTACGCATTAAAGCAAAATAAACAAAATGGGCATATTGAATTAACTTATAAGTTAAAATGTTAATTAGAAAATGGCGATTCTTCTCTACAACCTTAGCAGTGTTTACTTAACATTTTACGCTATTAAGATTTTTGTGAACAATAAAACAAACTGGTTTATACACATTAACGCATTAGTTAAAGGAATGGTAAAAATGTGATGCTAAAAACAGCATGAATTTTGCTGTTCAAAAATTCTAATTACATAATTTTTAAGGTATGCAATTATAAGTTACGCAGCATTACATCGCGGTTTATTGATTATATGTCATAATTTAGAGTGAAATATAAACATGGTATTGTAAGCTTAGATGAATGTCATGTGATAGTGATTAAAATACTCAATACTAAGTAAATTCCAGTTATTTTACCATAAATGTTTTCGGCATGTTAAAATTTTAGCTATCATATCATTATAATAAGACAAGTTTACTAAGACAAGTTGTGTTAACCTTTCACAGTAAATCCCTCTGTGATCGTGGTCAACAAAATATGTTTGAATAAACCTGTGGTTCAGTATGGAATGGAAGCAATTTTACTGCATTCAACTACACTCACGACCAATCTAAAAATATACTCGTCTATCTTACAAATTTTTTCGATGGTTTAAGTAAATTAACAGCAAAAAGATATGACTATGTTATGTTATATTTTAAAATAACATTTAATAATTATATTTACCTACATGTGCACTCATATTGATCAAATATTACGTTAAAAATACACTGTACGCGTATTTGAGGCTATTTTTAAACACTAAATTCACGTGGGTATATTTGAAAAATATTACTAAGGTAAATGATAGAGTAACAAATAAAAAACTTTTTTAACTCTACTGCGCGCGAGACTTGTTTCCGTCATTGTCTTTCGTCACATCTTCTATCATAGGTACCGTCCAATCCGAAATAATGGCATCTCTCATCATACCTTCCAATTCGCCATAATTTGTAGCTTGACGATTAATAAAATTGAGTGACGAGTAACTCATTTTCCGTTGTTTTCATGTTCAACTTTTTCGCCAATTTGACCAACTTGTCTGCATTTTCCTTAGTGCAAATCATTCCTAGCGTCTCATTCATAAATTCAACCAGGTCAAGCTGTTTATACTTGTCGGCTGTGAACAGCAATTCCTCCACAATTCCTGGAGATGACCGGTTGTCTTGAAGTATTCCAGAATACAGAAAGTGAAGCAGCAACTTCATTGGCATAGCTGATATGTCTTTAACCTCCACCACTCCAGACTTGGCCTCCTTTGTGTCACGTTGAAACGTATTTTGGTGGGGGAATCTCCATGGGGACAGAAACAATTTTCCGAAAGCATGTTTGCCATGTCAGACTGTAGTTTCCAGTTGGATTTGGTATGGAACATTTGGAGATGTTGGGATATGTCCAGTGTTCGTTTCGGGGCGCATAAGTTGACATGTATATCAAAAATGACCGAACCGTCATTTGCAAGGGCAATACGCTGCTGGCGGGATTTGACAATTGTGTTAACTCTGTAATTTTGACTCTGTACTGCCATATTTGTCAGCGGTGCTTTACCAAATGTCAATAAAAATATCAATGCTTATTTTAAGGTTTAATTTTTTAGCCTTTTATTGATTATAATAACTTACTATGTTTAGAGTCGTAATAAAGTCCATCCCCATTCTTATTTTTAAGCTGAATGTAGAAAGTATCATTGACCTCGTGGCAAGCATCCGTTTCTTTTATTAACTCAAGAAAAATCCAAATCGCCTTCTGCTCCATGTCAAGGGAAATGTGCCAGTCGGTTAGTTGATTTATTCCATATCCCATTTTAAATTCCAGGTTTGGCAGTGGCCCCTTTAGAATGTCCCCTTCATTTACATCAAACAAGTTGGCAAAGTTTGCAACTTTCCAGGATAAATGATTCTCCTCCAAGGCCTGGATCTGGTTAAAAAAATATTTTCGTTAATGCCAACTTCGAGAAGATCAAAGCAACAATTTTTACATTAATTGTTTACTCCACTTACGTCATATTTTAGTAATTCACTCATATTTTAAAAGAAATATCAATAATTATCAACTTCTTTTAACCGTAATATGTTGCCTGGCTGCTGACAATGTTTTAAATGTATATTTATACATATACAACAACCAAATAAGTTTGAGTAATCTATAGAAGTCAACTATTGTATTAAAACATTTTCGTGCAGTACAAAAATATGCTGAATTGCACGACTGTACTGTCCTTGGAAAATCTAAGTTTCAAGTCTAGCTGTTGTCAACTCCTCCATGATCCAAGAAAAAACTATCCGCTTGGACTTCTTGGGGTCCATTTCCATGGGGCTCCCTCTGCTGAAAAGTAGAGAAATATGTAGTCAAAGATATATAATAACAAATATAAAATTTACATACATATATATAGTTTAGTACAGTTATATAGTCAAAATGTAAAATATACAAAATTATGTACGCAAATCAAACAAGCCCATGCTAAAGGTTTAAACTTGAAAGTTGTCATGATGTTTTTACATAGAACCGTTCATTTCATATAACCTGAGAATCCAAAGTAAGCTTTCAGTAGTAGTAACCACAATATAAAACAAATCCCTGTCAGGAATGCAAAGAAAATACATTTTAAGATAAGAGATGCTAAAGTTAGGGGCTGCTAAGATTGAAATATCCCACCTGCAAGAATTGATATCTTTCAAGAGTAACCTTTTTACAGTACATTGCAATTTTATTTAAGCTTAGAATAAAGTTTAACCTGGTGCACCGTATTGCTTATTTGAAATTCTGCCTGGTTTTCTATTAGGACTGTCGCTGCAGCTCTTAGGTGATAATTTTTGTCATTTTCAATTTTTAATTTCTCGTTGGCAGGTTTTTGATCTACATTATTTTCTGGAACGGGCTTACTGCTTGTAGTTAATTTACTTGGGCAAGTGTCTTTTGGTAGGGGCGTAACTAACTTATTCTTGTGTTTGACAGGGACTTTTAGGCTTTAATTACCCAGGTTGGGTAGGGTTTTAGACCTTTCTGTCTTCGTACTAGATCCCTTGGTTAGATCAATAAATGATGATGATGATGGTAATGATTGATGTTTCGTGAAATTACTTCTGCTACCGCCCCAAAACCATGTTCGGTAATGAACTTACCACCTGTGGTAACTTTTAAATCGTCTTGAGTATTTTTATCTAGTTCTCGGAAAAGTTTTGGCAGGTAATCATTATTGTAGATGAATTCCAAATACGCATTACGTCGGCTCTGCATAGATAGGCTCACCTGTTAGTTCTAACGCTGTGCTGGAAAATCCGCAGTTTCCGTCTTTTTCGACATCGTATGAAACGAAGCCATATCTGATGATGTATATAATACGTAATTGTACACTATTTTAGTGTATGTGATCTAATTATGCATTTTCACGTAACTTCATACATTCATCTTTTATTCATTGTATAAATTTAGGGAACAACTTGAACAATTTTTATTTTACGATACTAAATAAGGTACAAACTGTTAATAAAGAACAGTTGAGAAAACAGAAATTCGAATAATGACATTTAATCTTTAGTACAACGAATAAGTTTATATTTTTTTGTATTTTGTAGTATGCTTGAGACTTACTTTACCGCACAGTAATTTTATCACATTTTTGAAGATGATGGGTTTTACCACAAATGATTATCCTGATTTCAATTCAGCTTTAAGAGAGGAGCGTTTAACCTGCCTGTGATGAATTTCTTCCGAAATTGATGATCCATTTCCGAATGCATTTATCATGCTGTTTTCTGAACCTAATCAAGGATGAGAATAATATTAATTCATTATTATTAAATTAAAGTTAGTAACAAGTCAATTAATAAGTCTAGAAATAAATCAGTTCGAGTATCTACTTACCGTTGAAGAGGTAAAAGTACTTGAAGAAGGTAGGATGATTACATTCATCGGTGTTTGTGAAAATAGCGATAGCTGTTTTTTAGGGTGGAAGGGGTAAATTGTCCTGTTTTGTGTCAAAACTACTAACTCAGGTATGTCGTCACAGTTTAATAAATCAATAATAAGAGGATATCGTGTAGATACCCACGCAATGTACACATTGTGAAAAAAAATTGTCCATCTGTATGAAGATCAGTACCTGCACAAAATTCAAAGCAATAAGAATAAAAGAACATAAATTTAATTGATATTTATCTGATTATTGTTTCACTTTTAATTTAACTAAAAATGTATGAAAGTCGTCATGATTTATCATTGAAAAGTTTTTCATATCATCGTAGAAAGAGCTCGTGGTCTTGTTGCTTAGACTCCATTATTCTACAGGCCAATAGGGTGTTCGAATCTTTTTTAACACGCCAACAGCTACAGTCTTT
>JAITYZ010002999.1:0-12997 GCA_027744595.1 Paronellides praefectus | reverse complement strand
ATTTAGCTTCCGCCTACGATCAACGTACTTGAAAACAGCTACGGCCGCCACGATAAGAAAACAAATCAACTGAATCACAAACACCACCCAAAGGAAGGTAAGACTTCCTCCGCCTGATGATGAGCTCTCGTCATTATTATTACTTTGATGAGATACACGAGCAGAGGTTTCAGCTCCAAAACCTTCAAAAGATTTACCAACAAGAGCACTCACCACGTAATCCGGATCTGGCAATGAAAATGTCGAGTTAAGGTCGTTGTTTGACGGGGACAGGGCCTTTTGCAAATCTCCCAGTTTTTCGTCCTTAATAAAATGAACCGGTAATATATGCTTTATACTGGGCTCAATGTCATCCTTACAGTCAGATTGGGGATAATAGGAATCCGTGTGGTATGCTAGATAACAACCACAAGGAACTGTTATCTCCAATGCCCCTATTTCCGGGTGCTCCAGAATTTTATCTTGTTTGCCTTGGCATTTGACGGCCACACCAGTGAGGGGATGTCCTGTTACAAGCCAAGTGTCACCTTTGATTTGGTGGAAGGCTGGCAGCACTTTCAGACCATCTTTTATCTCTCGCCATGGAATGCATTCCATTTCGCAGTGCTGTTTCACCCCTTCCATGGACCCAGTAAATATAGCAGAAACGCATCGCAAGGACTGACGAGATCGCTACTTCCGAAATTTTCAAGCTTGCACAACGGCATCATGGGATTGCATTTGGATGCTTGGAGAATTCCGGATGCTTTATCAAAGATGAATATTCTTGGGTCTGCGCGGATTTGGCAAAGTTGCCGGTTTAAACTGTTTCCTCTATCGTCATCAAATATGAATGGAACCGATTCCAACTTGTACAGTGCGGGTGCCAATCCTTTCCTAGTGACAGGAATTTGGATACGCACAACAAAGTTTCCGGTGTTTTCAATGTAGGAACAGTCTGTAATTGGGATTTTGTAAAATGCAGATGTTTCATCGATATCAATGGATCCCACAAAATTGTCTGCCTTCAGTATTTGCTTGAGTTGAGTCAAGCTATTCGTGAGATTGGAAACTTTCACAAGAGAGTTGGGAATAAGATGCGCGTTACAAGAGAGCTCTGCGTCACTCCATCGTTCCTTTTCTAGCAAGTATGCAACCAGCATTCCATTTTGATGTGTAGACACAGCATTCACATAAAACGCAGGACTGAGTTTGGAATTTGCAGCACCGAGAAATGAGTTTGAAAATTCATTTTCATAATTTTTATTCATTTTCTTGAAAAGTTGTTTGATGTTGAAAGTGTAATCATCTATATTGCGAGTAATTAGAAGCTCTCCCTTTGGACATTGTTGTAGCCTTTTAATGTACTCTTCAAATCCAAACTGCTCCGTTATGGAACCTGGAAAATGCTGCTGAACTGTGGTACAAAAACTTTGACCAACTTTGGGAATCGAAGGTTTATTGCTATTGGGCGTTGTCTTGACCCAGGACCTTGGAACCATTTCAGCCTCAAACCTCTCAAGATATCTTTCATAGTGGTAAAATACCGGACAGGTGTAGCTTGGGGCAAAGCTTTCCGTTTTGCATTTCTCTCTCCAGTCGCGTAAAGTTATGTCCACTGCAGTTAATTTAGGAACCATGTAGTCATAAATTATGGGAATAAATGACTCGTAAAAAATGGGATTTGAAAGCTCCTGTGCGTATACTCCCAAAGAAATGTTCATGCTCATTGCATTATTCGAAGGTGATGACAACAGTGCAGATGCGTTGCCTGTCCAAAGTAAAGCCGATACAATCACGAACCAATTCCAATGAAGTTTTAAAATGCATGTTTCTACAAACGAATAATAATAATAATATTATTAGCTACATAAAGAGTTTATGAGATTTTTAAGAGAATTTGAATAATCTTGTCTTTCAAAAAGAAACAATTAATTTTATCACTTTTACCTATTTTATGAGTTGTTTTCATTGTGGAAACACTAATTTGTAGACAATTTGTCCAAAACTACACTTGTAAAAATTTAATAGTCAGTTATTAAGTAGTAGAATTAATATTTTACATATGATTCATAGCAGTTCACTAACCGGAAGCACACTTATTGCTCTCTAATAGTAGAAGATTTCCTTAAGTCATTCAATATTTAAAAATTGCAAGTTCACAGGATTCATGAAAATCACAAACTCTGTTTGTTCTCTCTCCTGCAAACTGAAGCAGGAAGTGCAAACTGCACAACTTAAATCAAAATACCAATATAAAAGTTTACAACAGTATTTTTTTTGTATCTCTGCAGCTTTGCAGTTTGCATGAAATGATAAAAAATGATCACTTTGCTTAGAGGATGACAATTCAATTCATCTCATTTCAGGCGACTATGTATACATGTATGGAATATTTTGAAATTGTGTTCCGCACAATACTGTCATTCATGGAGCTCAAGTATGAAAAATCCCTCAGAGAATAATCAACTCAACCGGAAGAAGGACAGTTCGTGAATGAAGGGAAGTATATGCAGGCAGGGGTTGTTGATCAAGCTTAAACACTGTTGTTTGCTGTTGCTGCTACTGCTACTACTGGATTATTAACTGAATGTTGAATGTAGCTCTTGTTGAGTCTTAACTATACATAATATACATATATTGTAGACTGAAATCACATCTTTTTCCATTTCGGCATTTCCCTTCATGATGCAACTAAAGTTTACGCCGTATTAATAGCATTATGCGTTTTATTCGTCTCATCATGCTTAATATATGGTGGTGGTGGTGTATGGCTTTTCGTTTTCAAAACCACTTCATTACTTTTTACTATTACGTTCATTCGTGTAATATACGTACTTTACATTCTAACTATATATATATATGCGTCTCGGAACGACTCCAAAACTCCAAACTCAACTATTAAGTGTGAATTACTGACAACACCAATTACAAAAAAAGAGTATACGGAAAAGATTTTATATGCCTAAATGACATGTTATATATATTATGTTATCTTCCTTGTTCCAAACTTTTTACATGGAGAAATCCGCTATAGCTCAGTCAGCTCAACACAATATTATGCTTTATGCTTCTATTCAGCAAAGCTATTCATCATTGATCATGGTTTTCTAGATTTATTTAACAGTTCAAAGCTTTTCCTACTCTCTCTCTCTCTCTCACTCTCTCTATTTCTCTCTTTGTCCGCGTACCGAGACATAAATACGAAACACAAAACGCAACGGCTTTATTATATATGATGCATGTAATTTAAGTGACAAGTGAATTAAACAACTGAAACATTACCTACTATGCCATGTATTTACATTATGCCAGTATTTTTTGTGCTTTATAAAACTAGCGAAATATGTATATAGGTATGTATGGACGGAAAATGGGGTTGGACTATTTCATGCTTCAACGGCATCATTGTCATTGTCAGTCTTATCACTGGTCATTAAGGATTGTGTGCTTTTGTACTACTTTGGTATATAATATACGTCCTGTGGAAAACGGTACATGACATTCCGCCCACAATGGTTTAATTTGAAATATTTTAATATGCTCATGCATAATTCGAACAAGTTACTTATTACTTTACCTAGTTTGGAACAACTTAAAAATGAGGACAGATGAAATTAGAAAACAACTACTGTGCAGCATGAAAAATGATTAACTTTATTTTGTGTATTTTATATTCTGTTGTGTATGAGCATAAATCAGAGATTGGTGCTAATTACATGAACTTTGCAAAGTTATAATAAACAAATGCCAATATGTGGAAAAATTAGAAAATCGTTTGGTAGTACCAATTTTTTTGCTACTACTAATTCAATTATGAACGCAGTCGTGTTGTTGCATTGCATTTGCTGAAAAAGTAGAAATGCATGTACACAAAATGGAAACTGATGTACTCACGCAAATGTGACAAAAACAACCTTGTACTTCTACCAAATAGTGAAAGCCAAGTTTTGTTTGCATGAAGTTTTGATAAGTTTTTAACCTCAGTTTCTGGTAAATGTTCCACACTCATCTGCACGCAATCAAACTCCAGCTATTTTTACATTGTGCATTTTTTTGCTCCATTTTCATTTCATGCAACTGAGTTCCTGGTGCGTACCAAGTTCCAAGTAGAAAACATGACACATAAATTCGTCTTTCAGCTTAAGTAGTCACTTTACTGAAACAATGACTAATTTAAATTAAGCTAATTTTATGCTTCATTCCCATTCCAGTAAATCCACATCCACTCACGTATTTGTGAATGTTTAGCAGTAGTCGCATACCATATCTACACACAAGTTCAACCTGATTTGATTTGCTGAAGTGAACGCTCATTATTACATTGATTCATAAAAACCCATTCAAACATATTCTTGTTCTTGAACGCATCTCACATCCATTTTACATTTTCAATAGATACAAAGTCAACATTGTAATCTTGTAGACATATCTTGTTCCATAGGGAATAACATAATTTAACATATTCTCTAAACAATCGAATCCATAATTTTTCCACAAAGTGTAAAAGTGTGCTAGCATTCTTGAAGTTACTCCAATGAAAAGGATCATAAATATATTCAATATTGGCACATAACGTCATTATTTAATGTGTCACGCAACCCATATTACTGAAAACTTGGAGCATTTTTTCTCTCCATAAAATATAAGCAACGAGACAAGCTACATCGCAGACTTAAAATAGCTATGTAAAGCTTGATCAATTTCCTGAACATTATCCATCCTACAATAACGATTATTATTTTAAACACATAGCTTATGAAAGATGTAAATTGATATCCAGTGATGTAGGCATGCACCATACTAGTTTGTCATTTATGTTGTACATATTTTGTTAATGTGAAGGTAAGGTATTGTATTACACTGCATAAACTTCGCATTAAAAATAAAATACAAAATGAAAATCTGAAAATAATTCATCTCTGACTCACCCATCAAAAATCTGCACATTGCACCGTGTCTTCTTAAAAGCACTACTCTAAAAAAACGAAAAGAATTCAATTTTATTTTTTTCAGCTGGAATGAATCACGTTTCGTGACATGATTCATGATTCATGGATTTTATCACATTAATTCATACCAAGCTTGCTAACTTGATAAAAAGGTTTGTTCGTATTTTTGATGATTACAGAATGACATGGGATTTTGACATGACATTATGTGTTTTTCCTTTGTCCACAAATTTCCGTTTTATGGATCAAAATAGAGCTCGAAGAGCAAACATTTTCCAACTAATAACTTCACCATGAAATGAATCATGCATAATAAGACCACGTTTTATTTTGGGGAGCAAACATCATTTTATGATAGTATTAATTATCAGTGACTTAGCCATTGATTTTAGTCATTCACAATTACTCATTAAATTATTATGTACTTGTTTAATAGTTTTAGAAACATGTTTATTAACGGCTTTGTTATTTAATTGAGTGGAATGGTTATTCTTAACAAAAATAAACGGAACTGGTGAAGGCGTCATTATGGTTAATAATGACTTAAAAAGCATACGTTTTATATGCATTTAATACATGATTTCATGAAGAAAAAAAGTTTCATGATTTCACACTAAAGATGTTGATCACAAATAAAATGTGATAACTGGAATCCCAAAATGTCAATATGAGTAATCTTATCACAAACTAACAACTCATTTAAAGCTATAAACTTAAATTCTTTGTCAGCATGAAATGTATATTACATATAGGTAAATACTCTGGTTTTTGTTTTCGATGCCCATGCCCTCTGCTTAGTTTACCTTATATCTAAAAGAAGATAATGATATTAATGAATGATTCATTCTAATTGGAGCAGCAAATTTTTAATGTCCACATCAGATTGGGAAGTTTGGAGAGTTTTTGAACCATTTTCTAGCTGTTCATTCGCTCTAGGGAAAACAAAGCTCAAAACCACAGCTTATGCGAATGAAAAGTTGAGAAAATGAGTCATGCTTAGTATAAACATTTGAATAAATAAGAAATTATTGAATTGGAAAGTATTTTAATATTAGTATTTTTTGACGTACTTACGTCACTATACCACAATACAAACAATAGTATATCAAATTCAAAATAGTTTTTTTCTAGTGTCATACGTTTTTCGTCAAAAATATATCTTAATTTAAATTATTTATAAATGCATTAATAACATCGTAACCAATTTGCTCAGCTCCTGCGGCAATACTGAATGAAGAAATATTACGATCGGATGAATCTTTCACGGTATATATTGTATTTCCAGTCATTGAGCCCGGAAGTGAATAATGAGACGATTGAGCTTCTGGTATTGTCAAACTATTACTGCCAACACTAACCACATTAGGAATGATAGGGTCCTTTGAACTTAAAATATAGGATGATTGATCAGGTATTTCCGAAACATTCCTTCTATACAAAGAATTCGTGATGGTAGCATTTATCAAAGAAGGGGCTAATTCTAAAATTTCCAAGTTATTAGTTGAATCGTTTATCGAGACAGCAGGAACCGCAGAAGTGAATAAAGTTGAAGAGCCCAGGCAATCATACAAAGAATCACTGGTTTTCACTTTGGAAAGTGAATCAGTCTTAATTTTTTGTATTTGTTTACGTCTTCCTTTAGTTGTATTTGACGTGATAGTAGTAGGAGAAGTAATATCCACTTCAATATTTGTTTCTGCCAAACGCTCGTGTTGATTGCCATCGGCCAAATCAATGCGACGTTTCTTTTTCACCTTCACTTTTGAAGACCGATCTACTTGCGAAATGCTGGGACCAACCACTTCTTGAGAGAAATGCTTTTCATTGGATTGGTGCACACGAAGCAAATCAATCCGATAAAATCTTCTTGGACAGTCACTGCAAGCGAATCTAAACGAGCTTTCGTCTTGGTGGGTTACTTCATGCAAACGGAGATCACGAATATGTTTGTAGGATTTTCCACAGGTTGAGCACACTGCTGATGGTAGTTCATCATGGCTTTTTACATGTAACTTGAGTCTGGATGGTGTTTGAAATCCTGTAATAATTAATTATAACATTTTTGAGATGATAGATATGTCAATTTCTTTATTTGAAGAACATTTTTTGTAGAAAATGAAAATTGATCTGACCTTTATTACACTGCGTACATATGAAACGTTTATCCTCTTCATGAGTTTTCATGTGAGTCTCTAATGCCTCCTTTGATGGAAATTTTCTCCTACATTGTGTACATCCAATCGTATCATCTCCTTGTACGTGTTGAGCTACATCATGAACTTTTAGATGATATTTGGTTCTGAAAGCCTTTTCACACTTTGGACAAGGAAACGGCAAGCTAATTAAATGAAGTACAACACATGATGATGAAGATAATTTTTCCAGGATTATAAAACAAGATTTTTCACAGGAATTAATCTGAATATTTTGACGTACTTTTTCTCATGTATAACTTTGATGTGAAGTTTGAGTTTATCTTTAAGTCGAAAGCTCCTGTCACATCCGTCATGTGGACATTTATGTGGCTTGAACCCTTTATGATCAATTTTTTCGTGCATTTCAAGTGCTTCCGGTTTCTTAAATTTTTTACCGCATTCTACACAAAAGGGGAAAAATTTATTTCATTTTCATATGCAACAGGTACAATAGTTCAATTTGAAAAGTGAATCGATAAAAATATGTTTATACCTTTACATGTAACTTTGTTATCATCCCTCAAATGAGAAGCATAATGAATCTTCAATCCACCAAATGTCTTGAAGCGTTTTTTACAACGGTCACATCGTACGTCTACATCTTCCTCTGATAAGAAATCTTGTGCAAATTGGTCGTTCAGCTCCATGGCGGATTCTACAAGCACATAATTTTTATTTTGTTAGAGCATTCAAATAGTTGATAAATCAAATATGAAATAAAATATGAATTTTGAAATGAAAATACTAACCAGGTCCGTCTGTGAGATCATCTTGCTCATTAGAAAATAATTCTTGTGTCAGGTTGTTTTCCAACCCAGACTGGGAAATTTCATTCTGTGAACATGATTTTGATTTATTTCTGTTTGTAAATTGCTTTCTACTGGTTCTCAACTTTTTCTTGCGCTTAATATTTCTATTTTGCCTCGTTGATTTAACTGCCTCTTTTTCACATTTCAGTACTGCTTGTCCCCTTTCATTATGAACTATTTCGGTTACTTTACGTTTTGAAATACTCTTCAAACGGTTTTCCCTCGTACTCCCTATAGACAGTTCCCTATCTGGTACAGTGTCTGTTTCATTTTCTAGCAACTTTACCACATTCACAATTTTGGCTATTATTGACTCATTTCGCATAAAAATATAAATAAATTCGTTGAAAAGTTCATAAAGTTTAGATAATAAACTAATGCAAGCTGCGCACATGACCAAGTCCATCTGATTTGTAAAAGATTTGTATCGTTTATTATCATCACCCAACAGGTCAATACGATAGAGATTTTGTAAAGCGTCAAGTATTTTAACACTTCCCAACTTTAGTTCTTTTGAAGTGACATGAAAAATTTGACATGTCATAGACTCTTGCAAGACTTTGGAAAAGTCCTTGTCCTGTCCTTGTCTATCTATTGAAGAATTGCAGTTACAACAACGCACATTATTTTCAGGTGGCTTCTTATTGCTTCTCGTCACAATCTCCGGATTTTCCTCTGACATGACATCTTGTGTATTATCTGAAATATAAATACAACGAATCAAAAAATATGAAGATTTTTTTAATGTTTACAAGTTTAAAAATCTTATGAGATCAATGCAATCATTTGAAATAATTTGTTTCTCCTACCGACTCCCTCCATAACTGAAGTAACTGATGCAGTATGAGGTGCCGTCTTTTTATCTTCCTCTTGTGACTCCTCCAATGTCACCAATTGTAAATGTGGTTCGTCATCATTTCCATTCCTCACATGATCACTGCTAATAATGTCAAATCCCATGTTCACTGTCACTGACTGAGTTGACGTTGACTGTGGTTCTGCTGGTTGTGTCGTTCCGAGATCTTCAGAAGTTATCTGAATCACCTCAATTAGCTTGGTTTCCGTGTCCATTGTTCTTACTTTCACTTATAGTAGCTTGTTCTTAGTGTCACTGTCATTAATACCTATTAATTGGCTTGTCGTAATCCTATCTTTTGAATCATTTTTATAAATTATTTTGTTGATGATCTCCGTTCTATGTGAAATTGGATTGATGATAATATTTACAAAAGGAAACATATGACTCTCCATCTTCCTTTACCCAGCTGGATTTCTTATATGTGCACCGCGAATGTACAGACAGACTACAGAATCTGTCGTACTACAGACAGTCAGACAGGTAAATACATACAACTGTAAAATAAAAGAATACACTTGTTTGCCTTAATTTTAATGCACAAACAACATACACCATATGACTGACAGGTAAACAATAAAAAAATGCTGTGATGATAATATAAAAAAATATTATGTGCTCGTAAGATTTGAAAAAAAGTTTTAATGCACTATCCTTTTAATATCCGTTCAGTATTTTATAGTGTTAATGTGTGGCTGTTGCAAAGTTTAATTGATATTATTTTTTAACACACTTTAACGCGAAATTATTAGATTGGAAAAGTTGTATTGTGATATCGGGATTGATGTTATAATTTATAGTCAGTGTTATTGTTCATAGCTCATTGTTGCTTTAACTGTCTAGTTAGTCTAGAATTTATTTGGAGCAAAATTGTCAAAAGTTTTTGAAGCTGTTATAATATATATTTTTCAATAGTTTATGGATAATGTTAAAGCACAACTTGTATTAAATAAAGGAACAAATGAACTTCATTTAATGAAGTAAATTAATTCGGACGTTGCCTTTAAAATTCACTCTTGAAATAACCCGTAACATGGAGCCGTGTGTTGTAGTAGCCAGCTCATGTGGCTCAATTAAAGTGGATGACATTGTTAAAGGTACTATATAAAAATGAGTAATTTATCAAAGTGTAGAATGATTCTACTAGAATCGTTGGTTATTTTTATTCGTGGTTATTAAATTCTTATTAAACAATAGGTATTTTGGAAACAGACGACCCTACTGAACCACTCTGTTTAGTGGAAGGTATAAGAAGCTATCCATGGCACATTAAGACAAAATACTATGAAGCAGATGTCCATGTATGTGCTATGGATCAGAAGACAATAGGGAATCAGGCGTTTGCTGATACTGTAAACGCAGTAATTTTGTGTTTTGATAGTGCCTCTGTAAGCTTAATTACAAAACTGAATTACTATTCCAACGTTATTAAGCAGCTGGATTTTAAAGCTTGTATTGATTTCTAATAATGACAACTCTGCACCTGTGCAAATTGTAGAATAATGGTCTCTCAACAGCGGAACAATGGTTAGCTTTTACCAAAGAACTTGAAGCGGATGTTAAAATTTTATTATGTGAAAGATGCTGTGCCGAGTCATTTCAAGGTCCAAGAACTGATGATGGAGTAACCAAAATAGAAGGTTTGTACAATCAACATGAAATTATGGCTCATCAAACAAAAAAATAGTTCCATCATAAAAATACTTATCGTTCTTATCCCTTCTATTATTTTAGCTCAAACATGGTGTGTCAGCAACGGATTTGAGTTGGTAGAGTTAAATCCTGAAACAGAGTGTGATTCAGATGTCGAGGACGATTTCCCAGAAAGTGTTGGCATGAAACGTGTCATTCAAGCGCTTGGTGCACATCTTTGGCCTAATATGGTTTTGAAAGGTACATATATGTAAATATGTTCCATAGTCTCATCCCGTTACAAGAATATAAATTCAAGAATTTATAATGATTACATTGTATTTGTTATTTTGCAGAATCGACAGCAAGAGTAGCTCCTTTCCGCGCTTTTCCCAACGGTGTTGATGGAGTTTGTCGACCAATGACAACCATCAATTCTAACAATTCCACCTATATCGACAATCGCCTCTCAGACTCGTTTCCTGATAACCGCAGCTTAGAACATCTTCCAGAGCATCCCATCAGTTCTAGAACAAGTAAACTAGTGGCAGCTGTAAAACCTATTCAACAATCTCCCGACCGAGAAGGCAGTAATAGTAGTATTAGTAATAACAGTAATATTGCTATTGTCAGTCCCACCTTACTGCACAGTCAAGATGAAATTATGCAAACTGACTCAGAGATCACAATTAATGACTTGCCTATTTCTGCTGAAGGCGATAATATTTCCGGAAGTACAAGTGGTTTACCGATGGCTAGTATTTCACCTAATATAATTACAAATATTAGTCAGTCAACCTCATCAGCTAACGAAAGTGTAAATTTTCATCAACCAGAGGCTAGTAATGAGGTTGCTACCCCTGCGCCAACCAGGGATGAAAGAATTGATGCTGTGTTGGAAGCAATGGATTCAATGTCTGAAGAAACTTTTGAGGGATTATTTCAAAACTTAAA
The DNA here is from genome assembly GCA_027744595.1 of Paronellides praefectus. Lineage (NCBI taxonomy): Eukaryota > Metazoa > Arthropoda > Collembola > Entomobryomorpha > Paronellidae > Paronellides > Paronellides praefectus. The sequence goes on along the minus strand of JAITYZ010002999.1, from coordinate 1,620 downwards.
TGAAATGAAGCTAAAGGCTCAAAGTTTATCACCAGACCAGCGAAGAGTATACGCAGAAAAGATGGCGATTGCGTTTTGGAAATCTATTGGGGGCAACGATTCGGAAATTGACGGATTATCGTCTGATGAAGACTAATTTATATATTAAATAAAAAGCATATATTATGTGTGTTGCTTTATAACAAACGATATCATTGTCAACGTAAAATAGTCTGCATTAAAGCTCGTTCAAATTCAATACTGATTTTATTATTGCTAGATTTCAAATACTACATACAAATACAACTGGTTGCACATTTTCTGCAATTACGAAAGGACTATTACTTTCGCAATAAAAATACTTAAGTTTCTAAAAGTTTACGCATTCCCTGTCCTGTGATAGATTTAAATATTAAAGTTTTCATTTGTTTGTTTGCTTTTGTTATAAATAAATGGGCTGATAAAGTTGTAATTTCGAATCATTATGAATAGTAGCTGTTCAATTTTTCGAAAGCTTTGAAGGATGTTTTCCTAACTTTTGTCCGTTCTGCTGAATTTCCTCTCGCCATTTTTCTTCCAACTTTATAAATGAGCCTCCATTGTTCTGGTTAAATTAAATATACCAACGTCCGTCATTATTAATTAATATTGAGTTTTTGTGTAGTTTTGTGCATGTGAATAATATCTGATATATACCTTGTGTGTTCTCCGACTCAAATATCCCAACCTAATACTGCTGGGAAACCCAGCATGTCCTGCAGAGTCAATTGCAACTCTCTGTGCCAACAACATTTCCAAATCAGCCATTAACTTTTCTTCCCGTTCCCTTTGCATGTCTTGATTGTACCTTGTGGTATACTCGGGGTTCCAGCTCCAAAAGTCAGACAAGCTAGTAGAAGATCTCGGATTGAACAAAATGCTTTCGTCTGTTTTGGGTAACAAGTCTTCATTGTCGCTCAGAGAATTAGACTCTGTTGAACTAGATTCCATTTTAAACATCATTCGCCTCTGGCTTGCAAGAGAACTACCATAGCCATGAAGTGCATTTGACGCAGTTGCTCGCTGACTAAACACAGTAGCGGTGGAAGAAGTTGAGGGCAATTTCTGAGGCGTAATGTCAATTAAAGTGGCCCAATCGAACGCTTTCTTGTTTGACGCTGTAGGGAATACAACGATTAGTTCTTTGAATGAACTGATCAGTTTTAATGCTGGGTCATCCTCAGCATAATGGCTTAATGTATGGTCTCGAAAATCGCATCCCTGCAACATAAAAGTCATAATATTATTGCACTAAATATTACATCTTTGCATCACTCAGAGTGATTCACTCTATGCATTTTAGTATTTATTTTTCACCGTTGTGCTCGGAAAAGGATAAAATTGGTAGCTTGGTTGTTTGCAACAAGGATATACGCCGTAGGGACACACAATCGTGTCTGATGCACCACCTTCTTTATAATCCGTCACATCAATATCTTTCTTTAAATGAATACTACGCCTTGCTGATGATGCTCTGTCTGGCTGCTGTTGTGGTACACGTAGCCCTTCATGGTGACCTTTGATGGATGCTCCCATAATTTCATCTGCATCTCCCAAAAGTTTTGAAACAACAACCACAGACGCTATTGGGGGTGCTGGATG